>JAOVYX010004305.1:0-10339 GCA_035668315.1 Drosera spatulata
AGAGCTGGAGAAGAGGAAGGAAGAGAGGTTTGGTGAAGAGATAATGAAGGAGAGAAAAAGGGATAAGTTACTATTCATATATACACACAAAAATATATTGAGGGTTTAAGGGATTTGTTTTAGAGATTAGTATCTCTATCCCTTATTGTGAGATTCTCAATATTTTGAGTGTAACTCCTTTTGTATTTTTTTCTTTGGTTAGTGGATTCTTCGTCGTCGGCGACCGCCCGTGGTTTTTCCCGAAAGGATTTCCACGTAAAATTCTTTGTCTCAATTTATTTTTACGCACTTGTTATTGTTTGTGTTTATTATTAATCGACCTGTTCGTAACAATGGTAAAGGAAATGTTGTCAAAATTTGAAAAATATTGGGATGATTATAGTCCCATATTGTCCATGGCTATCATTTTTGATCCTCGCTACAAGGTCAACTATGTCAAATTTTGTTACTGCAAGATTGAAGAGATGATGGACAATAGTCCTAAAAATAAAAAAGAAGGTGAAATATCAAGTGAGAGTCTCTGGACTTCTGGAATAATTGAAGAGGCTCTTTCAAGAATATGTACTCCAATATCAAATACTCAATCCATCATAACAAGGAATGCATCACTGTCCAAATGATGATGATTCTGATTCTATGAATGGTACAACAAGCTTTCCATTGGATGAAAGCAGTGTAAGTTATTTTATATATATATTTTTTATACTTTCAAGTTTACAAAGCCATAGGTTTTTAGTTTTTCAATGATCTTATGAGTTATGATGATATAGGAATTTGACATGGAAGAGACTATCTACTTCACGGGTTCGGAACTGGATTCATACTTGAAAGAAAGGAAGATGGTTCTTAAGGAACATAAAGACTTGGATATTCTTCGATGGTGGAAAGATAATTCTTCTAGGTAATGTTCCAATACTTGAACTTCTCTTAAACAGTTTTATATTTTCATTTTCTGATATATCTCTAAGTTGGTATCAGACTTGATATATTACTTATATAGGAGAACTTTGATACCTCAGACCTGCGAGCAATTACAAGTAATTGTTGAAGTGATATCTCAGGCTTGTGAGCAATTATATGTCGAATTTAGACCTGCTAGCAATTACAAGTGATAGTTCAAGCCTACGACTAACGTGTCATTTAACATGTAAGTAATTGAATTATGCAAGGTATCTAACATTATCAATGATGAGTATTCCAATGACGATGGTTGCATCAGAGTCAACTTTTAGCATTGGAGGCAAGGTACTATCAAAGTACAGGAGCTCACATTTGCCTGACAATGCCCAAGCCTTAGTATGCTCTCGAATTTGGTTATATGGATATGATGTTGAAAGTAAGAAAAAAAAATATGTTTTTAGTACATTTAATTGAATTTGTGTTTTCAAATTAATTATTGAATTGATTTTTGAATGTAGGTGACGATCCGCGTGATGAAGATCTCATTATAGAATTGCCATTTGAAGCATTATCTAATTCAAAAAGCATAACCACTACCATCCAACTTGAGATTGATGATTAAATATACTTTTTTGAACTTAGGTGATCAAGAACACACTATTTTTTCAACTAACATTTGTTATGTAAGAATTATGTATCTGTTCAATGATCACATTTTTTGAAGCGAATTGATGTAAACATTATGTACTTGTTATGTATTTGTGCCTTTTCTTCTCAATATAGTATCACTGATTTTATAAATTGTTGGGTCGGGTCTGGGTGCCCGCAATCCGCAACGATTGAATAATGGGTCCAAGATTTAGAACCCAATAAAATTTCGGTCTTTTTATCCATATATAAATTTTTTCAACCAGCTAGATCCACAGGTCGGTAATCCAACCAACTCGTTTGCCGGGTCTAGTCCCTAATCAAGGCCAATAATCCTTTTGTGGTGTTAAAACAAATGGGTACGTTTGGGTTGTTTTATTCTTTTCTCTGCAGAAAAGGATAAAACAAGTGATCTGTGTACACTGATATATTTTAAACTCCATCGCAAATATATTTCCTTTTCAGCAGTCTATCAATTTGACTTCACTACAAAAAAAAAAAATAACATTTTAGAGACGGACAAAATCCGTCGCTAAAAAAATAAAATCCGTCGGTAACAACATTTAGCGACCCATTAGCGACAGAATAGGTCTGTCGCTAAACCCACATTAACGATGGATCTGTCTCGAAATTACGAGAAAGTTAGCGACAGATTGACTTTTCATCGCTAAAAAGTTGATTTAACTTTTGTTTATTGTTAACAATTTTAGCGACAAAATCCGTCGCTAACCCATTATTTCATTTATTTTGGGATCAATTTTAGTTTGTTAATTTTAAAAAGAAAAGAGAAAACAAATTTAATTTGAAAACGGATTCCGTCGTCAAAGTTAAAAGTTATGAGAATTTTAACGACGGAATTCCGTTGCCAAAATATATTTTGTAGTTAAAAAATGAAGAAAACAAGTTCGATTTAGCGAAGGAATTCCGTCTCTAAAATTTTTTAAAGAAAATAGTGATGGAAATCCGACTTGAAATTAGTATTTTTTCAAAAGTTATTTAGTAACGAAAATCCGTCTCTAAATTAATTTTATTTTCAAAAATTATTTAGAGACGGATTTTTTGTCGCATTTTGTATTTTTTTTTTTTAAAATTAAAATTACTAAAATAAAAAAAAATAAAAAATAAAAATCCCTATTTTATGTCTATAATAATCTAACCAAAAAAAAGAATCGAATCCAAAGTTTTACAATCCAAAATACAGACAAATACATAAAGGTCTTCAATGACCTGTTAATCTAACGTCCCACTACTCGGAAGGGCATGCATCGTCGTCCGATGGAGGAGAAAATCGAGTCAAATTGATCCCAGCCTTTACCTGACAAGTCGCTGAAGGATCCATCCCCATCTTGACAAAGAGCAGTGCCATCTGTTGTCGTAGCATGCTTGTCTCCTCCTGTTGACCGACAACCATCCGTCGAAGGGAAGTGTACGCATCTTGCTGTGTTTGAGGCATGGAACTATGTGCATCCTACTGTGTGCCAACGGTCTATGAGCTTGACGACTTCTTCTTACAGCCGATAATAATCCTCAGGCATAGAATGAGAAGACAGGGACTGAGTCGTCCCGGACGCCTGACAGAGCACGGACTTAGGATAGAATCGACTCACAGCAGAACCAAGACCATACACCCTCCCTTTCGTTGTGTCAGAAACCTCGAGACACGCCTTGGATGTGGCAGCCACAAGTTGCTGCTGCGAATCCTCGGGATCCATACTCTCATCCACCTGGGACTCGGGCATTTGACTAAATCTCTCGTAAAACGCATCCTTCATCATCAATGTTAATAAATCAACTAAATGGATTTATTAAAAAAAAATCAATCAATGTTAAAAAAATTCGATATTTATTAAACGAAAAAACAATATTGAATTTATCCGAAATTGAGTCGCTATCTAGTCAACCAGAGGAATGTCCACCAACGACTTCCCCGTCTTGATCGCTTCCACCACGCTTAAGACATCGAACTTCTTGTGAGTATGAACATACATCTCTATCTGTGTGGCTTTCCTCTTCAAGCTCACCTCCTTCATAAATTTTTATTGCAAAATTATGAAATTATAAATAATCAGATAATTACGACAAAATGAGCAAAAAAAAAGGACTAAAAGAAAATTAAATTTACCAGACGCTTCTCGATAAAGATGATAGACGCGCTATCCTGCGTGTGTATAGCCTTCCCCTTATCCCCATTTTGTGCGACGATCTGTGATCTGTGTCCTATGACAGTATCGGTGAACCACCTCTCCAGAAACTTCTCCCCAATATTGTACGAAATCCAAGAGACCACCCCATCAGATCCGTGCTCAGATGCCAAGAGTTCCGTTCAAGCCTTAAAGACGTCGAGTCTTAAAGACGTCGTCCCTCATATGAACCTGTAACTTCTGCTTTCAAGCTGCCCGCACCTGGGCATCTAAAGAATTTTCTCAAGTATACTGAGTAAAAAAAGTGAAATCATAAGTTATAAACCAAAAAACGATAGAGAAAAAGGAAATTAAAGTAATACATATAAAAAATTAAATTCAATATACATACCGCGAATCAACCGAACATACGATCGTGCATATCCCTCGTAACCTCTCCGAAATTAAACCAGACATCCTCATAGAAAGCATTGAATAATTCAACAGTGGTGTGGGCCACATCAGTATGATAAAACCTGAAAATTTACAATGATATACAAAAATAAATACGAAGAGACTATATAAAAGATTATATTAAAAAAAGCTAAAAAATTATTACCAATGGATGTCTGGATGCAAAGGACTCTGTGGATCGACATTTGGAACCTGAGGAGATGCACGAGAGCTCGATGGTCGTGATGTGGAAGTGTCTACGCATGGAGAGGGCTCCTCTGCAGGTAGCCATGGTGCTGGCTGCTCGTCATCCTGTCTCATTCCAACCATAATATCAAAGTCTCTCAGCTCCTCGTCTTCATGAAGTGCTGCTCGAGATGTACTCTCTAAGCTCTTGTCGGAGAGATGGTCACGAGGATCACTACCTCGTCGACTAATCCTTCCTCTGTTAGAGCCGCTACGTCCACTCATCCTCCCTTCACGAGAACCGCTACGTCCACTAGACGACATCTGCAACATCAACAAAAATTTAAGTTGGGATATGACATATATTATTATTGCGATTATAGATTTTTATTGTAATATTAATTCTGTCCATTAAAATATACAATTTGCTGATTGAAAACCTTTAGTCACCCCCCTCGTCATCATCATTAGATTCCTCCTCCTCATTCTCTTGTCCTTGGTCATCATCATCTTCAGTTTCTTCTGTTTTTGTTTCTTCTTCAACTTCTTCTTGTTCTGTCTTTTCCTCATCTCCTTCTTTTTCTCCTCCTCCTCCTCCTTCTTCTTCCTTAGCTCTTTCTTCCATTTCATCATCTTCTTCATCGTTATTCACATTTTCTACCTCCTCTAATGCTTCAAGGAGTAGAGGATTGATATTCGTATTCTCTTGAAAAGCTTCTTCCACTGCTTCAAGGTCGTCGATTGTCGACCTCAATTTTGTTTTGAACACTGCCCACCATTTGTTTCGTCGGACTAAGCATCCTGGATAAGGAGCAAAATATACTTGAATGGCTTGAGTGAAGAGCACAAAAGGATCATAGAGGCCTCTATATCTACTCGTCCGATCAATATCAATAAGGTCATAGCTAGGGTGCATGCTCAATCCCGAGACTGAGTCAAACCATTCATATTTGAATAGAACCGTCTTCAAACTTCCATAACCAACATGAATGTAATATAGTTCAACCACGTCAACAAGAATGCCGATATAGTCAACTTCGCCATCTCCTTTCACACCACCCCCCCCCCCCCCCAAAAAAAACATTAACCGTTGTTTTTCCCTTACTATACAAGTGTTCTTAAGACGGTGACACTGGATTGCTTGACTATGTTCTTAAGTCGATGAACAATATAATTGTTGGCAATCACATAGTCTGGCGTCCCATGAACCCAGTCAATAGAGTCATAGAATACAGAATTCAAGAGCTTTCAGGAGAGGAAGATTCTTCAACTCTAATGTACTTTGTCTAAATACGGAAGTAAATAACACGATGTTACCTCCGCGAAAAAACGTCACTTTGTGAAGGCTAAGACGATGACAATTCACAACATTGCCAAGCCAATTTGACAATTCGACAGTCGAATCAAACCAAAAAATCAATCAAACAACATGACCCTGACAATTCGAACCAAACGAAACGAAACCGAAACCATCGACCAAACCAAACTCGTCGTCTAAACGCGACAACACCATAACCCCGACAACCCCTCTTTGATGTCCAAGCCCCACCAACATCCAACCACACCCATCTCATCAACATCATGAAACCAATTGAGAAAATCAAAATCCAAAAAAATTAACCTAAATTGCAACTGAATTCGATCACAAAAATATTATTTGCTAATTTTTAAAGTAAATTAATGCATTTTAATGGGAAAAAAATATAACTTTCGGACGGAATCCATCTCTAAAATTATTTTTAAATAAAAAATCAATTTATAAAATTTGGTTAAAATATTAAAGACAAATTTCGTCGCTAATGTATTAAATCCAAAAATATTTTCAAGTGTCGGAATGATACATATAGCGACGGATCCGTCGCTAACCCTAGCCCTCGAAACACTAAACATGATTTTCTTCCTTTGCACTAGTTTAAATGTAGTTCTGAGTTCAAAACCATCGTAATATTATATGAATCTCTTAAAATTATACTTTTGATATTGATTTATTAAATTGTACATATTATTAATAATTAAACATAGTTTGTGATGTAATGAACACCAAGTTTTGTAAAATATAAGTTTTAAATCTAAAAAAAATATCTATACCAATTTATGTATTATGGTGTGAGCAGGTTATATCTATCATCATATATGATAATTATATATGTATGAAAATTAAAAAAAATACATTTTAACGGAGAAAGGAAATAAAACTTAAATAAAAAAATTAATTGTTTTGCGACAGATTCCATCGCTAAGATCGATTTGATTAAAAAAAAAGTGTTTTTGTCTTATATTTAAAAATAAAAAATCAATTTATAAAACTTGGTTAAAATATTAGAGACGGATTCAGCCACTAATGTATAAAACTTAACGATGTAATCCGTCTCTGATATTTTCTTTTTAAAAACAATTAATTATTTTGTGACAGATTCCATCGCTACGATCGATTTGATTATAAAAAAGTGTTTTTCGTCTTATATTTAAAAATAAAATCAATTTATAAAACTTAGTTAAAATATTAGAGACGGATTCCTCGCTAATGTATAAAATCCAAAAATATTTTCAAGTGTTGGAATGAACATATAGCGACGGATCTGTCGTCAACCCTAATCGTCGAAACCCTAACCCTAAACACGATTTTCTCTTTTTTCACAAGTTCAAATGTAGTTTTGAGTTCAAAACAATCGTAATATTATATGAATCTCTTAAAACTATAGTGTTGATATTGATTTATTGAATTTTTCATATTATTAATATTTAAACATAGTTTGTGATGTAATCAACCCTAATTTTAGTAAAGTATAGGTTTTAAATCTAAAAATTTTTGTCTATACCAATTTATGTACTAGGTGTGAACAAGTTATATCTATCATCATATAAGATAAGTATGTATGTATGAATATTAAAAAAACTCATTTTAATGGAGAAAAAAAATAAAAGTTAGCGACGGAATCCGTCGTTAGGATCGATTTTGGTACCTTTTAGAGACGGACTCCATTGCAAAATGTTTACTTGTTTTATTTTTAATTAATACAAACTTTATGAAAAAAATTTGGAGACGTATTTCGTCACTATAATATTCATTTTAAAATATTATTTTATTGTATTAATTGTTGTAATGTTAGCGATGGAACCATTGCTAACTTTATTAATTTTAGCGACGAACGTTGACTTTTCCGTCGCAAAAGATATTTTCTTTTTTTTATTTTTATGGAAAAATATTTAGAGACGGATTCCGTCGCTATTGAATTATAATATAGACGGATTACGTCCGTCGCTAAATTTTTCCGTCGCTAAAATACTATTATTTTGTAGTGCTTCTTTAGTTGTTACCAACATTGGGTGTTGCTGTCAATTTCAAAACTTGGTTGTTTCGAGCCTTAACTGAGTTGGACAAGGATAGAATGCTTTGTCTAATGTGAGTGTCCAAAAGAGCGAAATGAAACATATGTTTTGATTGGATAATGTGAGTGTCGCAGGCAGAACAGTGTGCCCAAAACAAACCCATAATGGGCCTTGGCATCCTATCCGAACGAATTTGGATAGCACCAGTTATTTTGGATTTCAAAAAGTAATATCTGAGTTGCTTGAACTTAAGATGGTCTCTATGGTTCACACGTGTCATATGTAAAGGAGACTTCATAATCTTTATCACATAGCTGGCTTATGGATAGCAGGTTATGTTCAAATCCCTTTACATATGCCACGTCTCTAAACATTAAGAAACCTGTACCAAGGATTTCATAACCTTTTCTCTTATCTGCCTTACCTCCTCCAAATATGACCAGGTGTCCTCCTTGTTTCCTATACTCTTAGGGCAACCTCTTGTCCCCTGTCATGTGACCTGAGCATCCACTGTCCAGGTAACAAACTTCATTTTGATACTCCTGTAGGATAAACAAATCTCACACATGGTATCTATAAGTATGGGTCCTTATTTGTTAGCTTTTGGCACCCACATTTGAATAACCTTTTTGTATGATGTCTTACATTTAAATGCTTTATGGTCATTTTTGCCACAACTATAACATATGACCTTTGGTCTTGCTATTTTGGTTCTTTTACTTGTATCCTTATTTCCTTATACTGCATACCGCAGATACACTAGGGTCTAGGAAATGATCTATTCCATGTTGTGGTGGAAGTTTTCTTCCACACCAGATAGTTTAGTACATAGTGGGGTTCACAAGACCTATAGTCTATACTCCTATGGGACACATTTCTCTTTTGTTTAGGTCTCTGCAATATTAAGATTATACTACCTTCTGCTTTGCTTTTGCAACAGAGGTATCAACCTTCTTTGGTTAAGCAAATAGAGACTTCACTCTTCTGCACTCTTTGTGCAATAGAGATCTCACTCTTCTGTAATATTTTTGAAGAAGGATTTTTAACCTCAATCTTGCTGACTGGAGGGATTCCCTTACCTTTTGTGCATTCAGCTTCATTGATCCAATTCTTATATCCCAATCCAGATCAATCATATGAGGATTGAAGCATTATCAACGTCTTCTGAAGATTTAAGGTCTTTCCATTCCATACATCAACTTAGTGAGATATTTCACTTTATCATCTGATTCCTTGAGCTCATTCTCGACCACCAGTAAGTCATTTGACTTCTTTTCAATTTTTGCATAGGCCAAATTGTAATTTTCTCTGAAAGTTCCAATTAACTCAAGGTTTTCTTTATTTTTCCTTGTGAGGGCAATAAATTTTTCAGAGCTCTATTATAGAGTCTTTTTTAGTTCCTCAATAGAGGCATCAGAAGTAGAGAGATAAAATACGTGTTGCTTGTCCTCACTTCTAGCCATGAGACAACATTGGGCATTTGATATTGTTTCTTCATCATCTGAATCTGTTTCACTCCAGGTCTTTGTAGCATAGGCCTTGCCCTTCTCTTTTCTACCAGAGTTGTCTTTGTTGTGGTCCTTCTTTTTTTTTTTTTTGTGTAGTAGACTCCTGTGGAGCTCGTCTATATTGTGCAACAAAGTGTCCTATCTTTTCACAGTTGTAGCATACTTCCTTCTCTGCTTCTTTGGGTTTGGCTGCATAACTCTTCTTGAAGCTTTCTTTTTGAACAACTTCTTGAACTTCTTCCCCATTAGTGCAAGCACTACTGAAATAGATTGTTCACTTGTTGAGGAAATCTCAATGGTATCCTGCTCAGCCATTGATCTTAGAATATTTTCTTGAGCTTTGAAAGCCAAGGTCTTCTTCCTTACCTCATCAATTTACTTTTTTTGCTCTACTTTAATATTGTAGGTGTGCAGCACACTGCATAGTTAAGCAAGTGGCATCTTTGCTAAATCTCTTCATTCTCTAATTGTAGTAGTCTTGACACCCTAGATTTTACCAAGAGATCTCATGAACTTGAGGTTGACTTCTTTGTTGTCAAATGTCTTCCCCAAGATCTTTAAGTTGTTGATCAAAATAATGAACCTCTCATAGAAGCTTGTGAGGTTTTCATCTGGCTTTATTGTCACCCAGTCATACTGTTGCATGAGGACATCCTTTTTATTTTCTCTGATCTCATAGGTTCCTTTATTTCTGAGCAGCAGAGCATCCCATGCTTCTTTGGCCGTGGTTATGCGAACCACAATATCAAACATATCATCATCAAGGGCTTTGAAGATATGATTTCTTGTCCTTCTATCCACCAACACCAACTCTCATTTCTCTTTGGTCCATTGAGCTTTGAGCTTGTCTATCTCTCAGGAAGCATCAGTTGGATCTGTTCTCTTAGAAATATAGGGACCATTTGTGACTATGTCTTGCATCCTTTCATCTATAGAGTTCAAATGGGCCAGCATCCTTAGCTTCCAATGGTTGAACTTGTCAAATGATCAGGCTGGTGGTTCATCACAGTTAGGACACATAGGTAGCTTCGGAGGAGCCATACTTTCTTCACACAAGAACTGTTAGTAACTTCTTTGTAAGTAAATCAAGAGAAAAATTCGGCCTTTTTCTTTCTAATAATTATTAAGTCCAGAAAGGTAGACTCTGATACCAATTGAAACTCTCACAGTTATAATAAATAGTGTGGGGAGGGG
>JAOVYX010004306.1:0-10338 GCA_035668315.1 Drosera spatulata
TATGTAAATTCTTCTTCTCTATCCTAAAACGTTCCATTACACATCGCAAAAGATAAATAGCTTCCATGGTTGACCTATCTGGCATGAAACCAAACTGAGTCTCAGTCACCCCTGTAACTTTTCTTAACCTTTTCCCTATCACTTTCTCCCATAATTTCATTTTGTGACTCATAAGTTTGATTCCTTTATAATTGGAGCAGTTTTGAACATCTCCTTTATTTTTGTATATTGGAATCAAAATACTCCTTCTCCACTCATCAGGCATCATTTTATCTATCAAAATTCTATTAAAGAGTTTTTTCAATCAATTAACTCCTTCTATCCCAAGACATTTCCAAGCTTCGATCGGGATCTCATCTGGACCCATAGACTTTCATCAAACTATAATTAATTTAAAAAAATATAATATGATATAATTAAAATTTAAATAAAATAAAAATAATTTGAATTTATTATTAAAAGAAAAAATAGCATTTAAACCCCTTAACTTTCGATCTTTTTCACATTGCCCCTCTAAACTTTGAAAATAGGCATAAAATTTGAGAAAACCTTGATTTTTGGGATATGACCCTCCTGTAAGTATATTTTTTTTGGCAGAAAACCTCCAGCGTAAGGGGACATATGCCTATTTTCCAAATTGAGGGAGACAAAGTGTAAAAGGTCAAAATTTCAAGGGGGTTAAATGTATTTTTCCTTATTAAAATTAATAAAAATAATAATTTTTTGAAATAAAATTATTATTGAATATAAAATAAAATAATCATAATAATATATACAATTAAAATACATTCAGGGCAATGGTGAAGAAGAAAAAGGGCAATGGTGAGGGCGATCCCTTGGTTTTGGCGATGATTCCGGCGAAAAACCTAGCTGCTCAGGAAAAGCGGAATCCTTGTTGTCCATGGAAGGATGCATTGAAGGAGGTTTCGTAGGAAGATGAGGCGAAGATTTGTAGTAAAGGGGTTACGATGTCGTTGTCTGAGTTTCATGAGGTGGTTTCAAAGGATACTGGTTCTGTTCGCCTTGAAAATTGTTTGAATGTGTTGATGGGTGAGAAGGATGATGATAGGAGTTTTATGGATGTAATTTTGAAGCATAGGGTTTCATTTTCAGATAAAAGGAAACAATTAAGTTGGGTCGAAGTGGTTGAACAAGGATCGAAGGGAGTTAATCCTATTGATGATGATGTGAGATCTCATATTGCGTTTTCCACTAACACGGAACATGATAAAGGGATTCGGCTATCCTATCAATGGTCTTGTCATGAGGAGATTGAGATAGGATATGATGAGGTTAGGGATGCTTGTCTTGTATGGAAGAATTCTTTGGCTGGTTATGTCTTGGGTTTGAAAATTCCCTTTTTATTATGGATCGATTTGTCTCTCTGTTATGGAAAGGGATTCAGAAGCCTAAGATTCTCCTTCATGATTGATGTGTGTGTAAACACACATCGTTCACTTAGTCATTGTCGTTTGTTTGTGTTAGTTTTTATTGTTACTTTGAGTCATTTTAGTTCATTTTGTTATTTAGAGCATAGATACTGTATATTTCTTGTTTTTATTATAAATATAAAGAATTTGAAGCATTTTTGATGGTGAGCTGCTTTTGAAGGGTTTCGTACCTGTTTTATGGAGTTGCGCGATGATTTCGAAGGATTTGGGACGTGTTTATGGCTTATTTGGAGTTGAAATGATGGATTATGTTGTTTTGCTGAAGAGCACGGCCGTGCATGGTAAGCACAGGCCATGCGACATGATGAACAAAAGTTGCTTACCAAGGGCCATGCAGACACAGATCTACAATTCTTATCATCGCTATTTTAGGAAAAATTAGTTATTTTTCCTTCCCCTATATATATCCACGACCTAATTTCAAAGGGGGTATCAATTAGTCTGATTTTCATTAATTTTGAGAAAGAGAAGAGAGCCGTCAACTCACTTCAAGTTTCTCTCTTCCCTTCGATCATCAAGAGGACTACCAAGAACGATGGAGAGTTGTACGTTGTACGTTGTTGAGCTTCATTCATTGAGGAGATCGTCGTCAACTGTTTATAAACCAATTTTCATTGATCTAGGGTTCTATCTTTCCTACTTTTAGTTGTATTTTGTAATGATTTACAATGATCGTTTGATGCATTTTCCATATGTTTGTAGACCAATTTACAATCGTAGCTCAGAACTCCAGTATGGCTTAGTAATGATTCACGTTCATGGATTTTATGAGACGTTATTTGATCTTATTAGTTTCATTGTTCTATGATCATGGTATCAAGTTCATATATTGATTTATCCATAATTGCTAACTTAATGTAGTTGGATTAGCTACCTAGTTACATTGAGGATGCATGGATGCATGCAGCTAATCATTCTCATTTGGTTAATGTTAGTAGCAAATCATAGTTTAATGTCACTCTTGTTTGGTTAATCTATGTACATATGAAATTGAATATGATATGAGGCTAATCTTTGTTAGTTTATTATCATAAGGTGTGAAGCAAAGATGAGGTTCAACAATTTTCCCCTTTTTATGATGATAAACAGTTGATGGTTATAAAAAAAAATTAGGATGTTTTATGATGATAAAGAGTTGACGATAAACTTCATAAGGTTCAACAATTTCCCCCTTCTCATTGTCCTTCAGCTTCACAACTCCCATTTTCTTCAGAATCTTCGACAGCTAAATACCATAAGGCAAGGCATGACTCCAATGCTTCTTCACATGTAGCATGTGATCCATCATCAGCAGAGGAAGATTCACCTCCCCATTGTGACTTATATGCTCTATGACTATGAAATCCAATCCATTTGCTTCATTCTCCCTGGATGACCTTGGAAGGATACATTTGACCATAAGAGAAAACAACCTATCCTCATCAGTCATAAATTTAATATGAACCGATGTAGATTCCTTGAGTGCATTGCTGTTGCCGAATTTATTAGAGATCGTCAAGTGATCAAATTTAGGAACTACTGGCCACCCACCTTTGCCATAATCTCCAAATCTACTGGTTAGAATGTCTAAGTGAATAGCTATAATCTCCTCAGTTAATACTACTTTCCTTTCATTGACCTGACTCCTAAGCATGAATTGGTCCTCTTCCAGCTTCAGCTTCAAAAGAAGACTATAGAACTCTGTGATTGCAATAGGGTGGATCTGATTATCCAACTCAAAGAGCTCTATCCACTACTGTTGTTCCAAGATAGTCTTTAGCTAATCCAGGCTATTCCTACTTAGCCACGAGTCTTAACAATCTTACAAGGTAGGATATCTAGTCTATGTTATATTCTTATTTTGACATAGAGTAATTATGTTAGTTTGGTTATGTCATGCTCAATAGTAACCAATAAAAAACTCGATAATTCTTATTTTGTCGTAACTATTTACAATACCTATCATAAATGAACATGAAATCAAAATTCTAGTCCATGATTGAAATCTATGACGAGTGACAATTACATAAGCCATATATTTTTATCAACTTGGTAGAGCTTTCTCAAGAACAACAAATCTAAAATTGAACTTAGTCAATTTCGTATCTTTACTTTATTTTCTTCTTTTCAACAATGCCTCCAAATTTTAATTTCATAAAAAATTATAAAGATTAGTTAAATGATTTTATAACATAAATGTATTCCCTGTGGGTTCTACCTATACTCATCGCTGCTACATAAATGTAATCGTCTAGAACTAGTAGTGCGGATATAAATTCTAATTTGTTATGCCTACGAAAGCACCCAACAATGATGCTAGATTTTTTCTCTTCAAATTTTAATCTGAGGCTGATAAGATAAGGTTATGGAGAATAGTTGGTTTGTTAATTCATATCCTCTAATGTTATGGGAGTGGTCTCCTCATCTCTCTTTTGATTGTGATACTTTGAATATGGTGCCTATGTACAACTTGCTAGATTTGGATATGAAATTCTGGGGTCCTGCTGCATTGGATAAGCATGCTAGTAAAGTTGGTTACCCAATTCGTACTGATATGTTAATTGCTAAGATGGATAGAGTATCTATGCCAAGATTTTAGTCGATGTTGATATCAATGAATCATTGGTAGAGGAGATCAAATTTAAGGGGCTTGGTGGGAAGCTTTTTTCTCACCCTGTTCTGTATGAATGGACGTCTATTAGGTGTGATAAATGCCTTAAATATGGTCCTAAGCTTTTAATACCCGAGAAATTTGGGAGTTTTGAGATGAATATATAGCGTTACGATTTCAAAATAAATCGTGTCAAAAGGTTATATATTTAAATCTAAGAAAATATTTGATTAACTAAATCAAATAGGACGATGGAATGTTTGGGATGATTTGTTGAACGCGCAAATAAACGTTACGAACGAATAACGTTACATTGTTATAACGTTATAAACGTTGCGCGCAAGGACTATCGATTTAATCCCAAAAACAATGAATTATGACCCGGGAGGTCATATTTTCATACACGGAATAAATCTATCGATGCGAATAGATTTTTCGTGGATTAATATTACGAAATTTAGGTGAATAATGGACTGAACGAGATGTATCGTGGGACAAAACGTGGGATTACATACATACGCACACACTTTTCTCTTTTCTCTCCACTTCCTCTCCTTTCCCTCCACTTCACCCACCCCACTCCCGCACACACCACCACTCCAACCTCCACACCTCCCTGCTGGCCACCATCACCATCATTCTGCCGCCACCAACAACTCCCCTGAAGCCGCCATCATCATCTTTGCCATCAACGAGAACATCATCATCAACAACAACATCAAGCAAGATCATCACCGCCACCACCATCACTTGATCATCATCGCACCATCACAACGACGAAGGGCAGGAGAGGAATCCACATCGGCAGGTCATCCAGAGATCATCAAAGGATACGTTCGTGTGATCGTGTGCATAAGAAAACCAAATACGTTCGAGGTAACCTCACTCGTCTGATACACCTCTTTTATTCATTTACGCGATTCAAACACGTCCGTGCATGCTCTGGGATGCGTATATGCTATATTTGATGTGTATGTAATGATTTGGATGCTTAAAAATGCGAATTGGGCGTTCCGTGGACGGGCAGAGAAGTTTCCTGCAGTTTCTGGACGGAGATCCATCGCGCCCGTGACAAACCTGGGTCGCGGCCGCGACGAGGGGAAAATCAGGGAATTTCCTGCACAGTTCCCTCGCGCCCACGACAGCCTAATGTCGCGGCCGCGATACGCCAGGTCGCGACCGTGACGGCTTCTGGCCAGGGAAAATGCTTTTTCGTACCCCGAACCTTAAACCTAAATGCGTATTTGAGTTATATAACACCTACGTATGGAAATAAATTATCAAACGTGCATAAATGATCACGTTTGACATGTGATGGGGTATTGGGGTTGAAATGAACTAGAATATACCCTTATAATACATATACCCTCAGGGGAAATAAATGAAAGCGACCGCTAAATGATTAATAAAAAGGGAACGGGGGATGTGGAGCATAGTTACACTATCCGTGTGAACTAATGAAAAGAAAACAAATAAGACACATCGCCTCCTTGAACTGATAAGGACGGCATTGACATCCCTTGTGGATCATTGGTCGATTTCTTGAATTTGTTGAGAAGGTCGAACATGGTGTCCCTTCTTTGACCCATTGCGATCATCTGTATCTTTGAATAGCCTCGGTGGCTTGGGTTTGAGTCGTTGCACTCCTGTATTATCATCTGAGTCAACGAAACGGGTGAAAACTAGCTAGGGAGCGATGGGCGTTCCCCATCCTCTTTGCATGCATTCAGCGGCTCCTACGCCGTTGTGGCGGGGCCACGGGTTACTCTCTGTAGGGAGGCCCAAATTATCTCAATGCAGGCAAACGATACCTCATTGAATGTGCACAAGAGGTACAAGGCGACGCACAGGGTAGGCAGGTGCGAAAACAGAATCTTTTGAGAAACCCGACTGACGATGAAGACTTTATCTTATCTCTGTACTCTGAGTCGGTCATATCCTTGGAGTTGTCGCCTCTTTTGAGTCGAGTCATAAACCCTAATTAAATGAAAAATAAAGGAATGACTCCTGAAAGCGACACAAAGCCATATAAAGAGATGAAAAATGATGCTGTGTCATATGGCGCCCATATTTTCCTATATATATAAAAATGTTTTAGGGACTTTCGACGGTCGTCATAGCCGTTAGCGGAAGTTCCCTATAATTGGGATTCATACACCAGAGGTTGCTGAGCTTCATTAACTCACGGTTATGTTTTTTAATTGCAGGTATGCCCCCAACAGCACCTTAAGGCTCTTAGAGAGAGGTTGCATGTATTAGATTGATCACATGTACTTCGGATATTATGGCAGATCATATGAGTATCTTGTTTACAGGTAATAAACTATTTGTATAGCTTCTGCTTAAATGATATAATTAAACAGGTATTTGGGACTGTAAGCTACGATTGTGGCTACTGTTTAAGATTCCTTGACTTCTATACCCTAAAACCTATTCGGTTTATTTAGCCTTGTAGTGGACCGGGTCCGTGACGGCATAATGCTCATGTGTCTTCCGACGCGGAAAGTCGTGGGCGTTACAGGGTGGTATCAGAGCAGGGTTTTCAGGGCTTTTGGGATAGAATTTATGAATACACGAAAGATAAATAAGCTAAACTTTTGGGTTTGCATATGCGTCGAGTGTAGAGATATTGTTTTGGGTTTAGGATATGATAAAGTTTGAGGTTATCTGCCAAATTGAGGAATTACTTATATCTACATTGTATTTCCAGGATGGATGCTAATGGTCCGGTACCAGTACTGACTTTACTCTCATTCATTCATCCTATGCCTAGGGGGATGAAGTTGCTACAGATATTGCATTTTGTGGATCAGCACCTCATCCCGACGGCTATTGGGGATAATCCCTTGTTCCGTCACCCCGTACTTGAGGCATGCATCCTACTGCAGGCACTTCCGGATACCGAGCGGTATTCCCGATATCGTGCTGCTTACACTCATCTATTGGTGGACGGCGAGCCCAATAGTCTTTACTATTGGGAGGGACAATGGCATATGACATTTCATATGTTGGCAGCTATCCTACGGAGAAATAGAGATAACTATCCTCCACTTACCAACACAAATACGGGGGGAGAGAGAGGGAAAGGTCAAGTCTACACGCTTGGCATGAGATCGAGGGATTCTGAGGAGCTGTACCTGATACGACCTATCGCGGGTTATGCTCTGAAGAGGAAGAGACTGCTAGATCCCGAAACGGTACCAGGGGACGACGTTATGGAGGTGCCGATCACCCCGCCAGTGATTCGGATAGATCCATTAGCAGCTGGGCCCTCGACAGCTCCCTCGATAGCTTTCTCGACAGCATCCTTGACAGTACCCATTATAGTGGCAGACCCCATAGCAGCACCAGTGATAGTGCCAGAGCCGTAGCCTATATCGATAGGTGAAGCTGAGATGGGTGCAGTGGGGGATGTAGCAGTAGAGGCAGAGCTAGAGCCAGAGGCGCAGGCCGATCCAGAGCCTGAGGCACGGGCTGAACCGGGGGCAGTTGTCGACCCCGAAGAGGAGGATCCTAAGGAGGATCCCAAGGAGGATCCCAAGGAGGACCCAGAGGAGGAACCAGGGGAGGATCCAGAGGAGGACCTCGAGAAGGATCCAGAGGAAGAACCTGAGGAGGAACCGGAGAAGGAGGTTCTCGAGAACGACCCTGCAGAGGAAGTTCCCGAGGAGGAAGTCCCTATTATTGAGGTCCTAGAAGAAGGGGAGGACGATGAGCAGTTTGATTGGGGTTGGGACGACAATGAGGGTTGGCTTGATACTGAACCTCTGATTAGCCGGGATGTGACTCCCTATGTTATAGCTGAGATCTTCGCACCTACAGAGTCGAACTCAGATTCAAATGCAAATTCAGCCCCAATCCCAGCTCAGGACTTGGACACGGATGGAGATACGAAGTCCGAACCCGACTCTGCCCACGACCCCGACTCGGATTACCTTCCCGAGTCAGACACTGACTCCGACTAGGATCAGCTCCAGGGCTATTTGTAGTAAATTTAAAAATATCTATATCTGTATGTACATATATGGTGAAAGGACTATCTAATGTTTCGGATTTTAAAAACAGTCTTTCACTCTGTTTTGGTGTAGCCTGAAAAAGGCATCTTTTGTGGAGAATAAATGGAGTGATATTTCTGAATGCAAACTTCTTGCTTCGACATGTAAATGTTGTATCCTATTAACGGTGTTGAATGACAATGGTTGTTATACAGACATGTCGCAAGAAGCAATAAACATGTCCCAAGATGGGGCCACGAATGAGTCGTAGGAGGCTGGGAGCATATCATCTCCTGACATGAACATACCCCTACAAGGGGCAATCAATTGCAACACTGTGCAAGATCCACCAGCCCCTAGCGCTCTTGAGCAATTGGTGGGGGAACTGATCAGAGAAAGAAGGAGGGATAACCCTACCCAAGCACATGACGATGATCACTATTCCTGTCGTATCCTGGCCTATAACTCTCCCAGATTCTTCGGCATGGGTGATCCTTCACTATTGGAGGATTGGATCCGTGAAATGGAGAAGTTATTTGATTTGACGCAGTGTCCTGATCAATGGAAGATACACTGCGCTGTTTACTATCTGAAGGGAGAGGCCGATGTCCGGTGGCGTACGGTGGAAGAACGTGCCAAGGCAACAGGGTTTAATTGGTTTCAGTTCACTGAGCTTGTCAGGAGTCGGTTTTATCCAGATTCCTTGAGAGATCAGAAAGAAGAGGAGTTTAGGAAGCTACTGCTGCGGGACATGGCCGTCTATGAATATGCTGCAGAGTTCACTAGCTTGTTGTGTTTCCAACCGCCACATTGCCATCTGGACAGGGAAAAACAAAAGCAATTCATTGAAGGACTCAACTGGAGGATTAGGGATAAGGTAACAGGCCAGAAGCATGCCTGTTATCAAGGCCTATATGACTACGCTGCCAGCAGCGAACGGTACCTCATTGTTAAAGATGAGCATTTTGGTCGTTCGAAGAGGAAGAGGGATAATCAACGACCAAGCGGTGGCCCATCGCATGGGGGCGCTAGTAGCTCAAACCAACAAATGATTCCTTACCACAACTCGTCGCCCAGAAATCGTACTGGGGTTGGAAGGTCTGGAAATCAGCGCAGACAGTCACAAGGTTCACGGGCAGGTTCAGGCGGATTTCAGCGGTCCAGAACCGGTACTCAGGGTAGGTCTAATACAAAAATCAAATGCTTTCTGTGCGGAAGAATAGGACATATGGCGAAGGACTGTCGGACCGGTCCATGCCATAATTGTGGGGAGTGCGGTCACATCAGTAGGGACTGCATAAAGAGGAATGATAATCAGAGGAACCCTAATCAGAGAAATAATAATCAGAGGACTGGGAATCAGAGAAATGACAATCGGGAAAACTACACCGAGAGGTCGGTTACTGTTGCACGCCCTCAGGTACAGATGAATAGGGTAGAGAAAACCCAACAACAGCCACCCAATAATCGAGTCTACATGATGAATCCTCAAGAGGCCCAACAAAGTGGAGCTACCGTGACCGGTAATCTCCAACTCTTTCCAAACAATATCTATACTTTGTTTGATTCGGGTGCAATGCAATCTTTCATTTCTAAGTCATTCCTGAACAAGAATAACCTACTATCAACAAAAATACAACGGGGTATTCATATTGGGTTACCAACGGGGGAGATTGTCGTGTGCGATCACGTAATCGCCCATGCCCCTATTGTCATCAGGGGAGAGGAATGTCCAATCGATCTTATCGTTTTTTACCTCCATGACTTTGATGTCATTTTGGGAATGAATTGGTTGGAAGAGCATAAAGCGGTCATCGAGTGTAAAAAGAAAATAATAACGTGTAAGAGTCCTAGGGGAGGAAAGATTAGATACCACGGAGAGGGTATAAAAACAGAACTACATCTGGTATCAGCCCTTATAGCACGAAAACTGTTAAGAAAGGGATGTCACGGTTATCTTTGTAGCTTGGAAGATTTGACTAATAAGGAGATAAATCTCTCTGATATCCCAATAGTGTGAGACTTCCCTGATGTATTTCCGGATGAGATTCACGGGATGCCGCCAGTCAGGGAGATTGATTTCGCCATCGATCTGGTGCCAAGTGCAGCGCAAGTATCTAAGGCTCCATATAGAATGGCACCTGCGGAATTGAAGGAGTTAAAGAGCCAACGGGAAGAGCTTCTTCAGAAGGGATACATTCGCCCTAGTGTGTCTCCATGGGACACACCTGTCTTATTTGTTAAGAAAAAGGACGGGAGTATGAGACTCTGCATCGACTATCGCGAGCTGAACAAGCTTACC
>JAOVYX010004307.1:0-10338 GCA_035668315.1 Drosera spatulata
TTGAACAAACCCCCCCACTTCTAGAATATTCAGAATCTTGAATTAATTTAGCTGATCAAGTTAACCTTTTCCCTGTGAGATCGACCCCTACTTCCACTACTACATTTTAAACTCATATTTATGGAGTGAAGTGGGTGCTTATAAATATAAATTTGACGTGTTTGCGACAGCGCGCATCACTCCCGCTGTTCCTGCCGACTTTGAGGCCCCAGCCGAGGTCCGGGCCGAGATAGAGGATAAGGTCCTCGCCGTCGAGGTCGCTGCTTGCTCGAGGACCAAGTGCTTCAAGCGAACGACGCAAAGGTCCCCGGCAAGGGATGCTCCCGAGTTTTCCGCTCGGGTGGGAACTCGGGAAGGATCTGAGGAGGTGCTTCAGGTGCCTATATTGAACTCTCGTCCTCCCACCGGCGGCACTCCAGGGTCAGTGGCCGGCTTGTCTCATGGGGAGATCTATGCAAGGATGGGGGATCGGATAGGCTCCATTGAGCCCCTCGAAGGGATTATTGACACCATCTCTTTCCCTCCTACGATGTGCTATAGACCGTACTGGTACTGCGTCTCGAAGACCTCCTGTCACTCTCTCGACTTCCAGGGTCGAAAGGCCATGCTCAGGATGGTCCTCCCCAAGGACAAGGAGGAGTATGCTCAGCAGGGCCGGGTTGAGTTTGCCCGACAAACATACAATGATCTCTTTCGGATAAGTGTTTGATTTCCGCTTCCATCCTTTATTTTTCCGAGTTGGTTGGCTTGCTGACCGGACTGTATTGATCTCTCAGACGGTGTCCCGGTGTTCAGAGTTGGCCCACTATTGGGAAGCGTCCGTCAGGACAGCCAACCGGATGAAGGTCGAGCTCCGAGCTCTCAAGTCGGTCAAGGAGGAGGCCGAGTCTCAACTTGCTGCTGCCTAGCTGATGATGGCCGGTCAGGACAAGACGATCCAAGAGTTGAAGGCCGCCTCTCTCCGCTCGGGACGAGGTGAACAAACTCGCTAAGCGGATTGCGGAGCTGGACCAAGGCTTCAATGATCTGAACGCGATGATGAAGTCGGCCCACTTCAGCTTCCATGACAAGAAAAAGGAGATCAAGGCCGCTTATGCCGAGAAGGGCTTCAACCTTGGATGCGAGATGGCGTTCAAGGAAATCATTGAATTTGAGGCGATCAGTCTTCAAGCCTCAGGGGAGAAGAAGCTGTTGTCCAACCTTCCCTTCACCGAGCTCGTTTCCTGCTCGAGCAGGTGGGTGGACAAGGGGCGTGCCTTCACAGAGGACGAGGAGCAGACCTGGGAAGCGGCCGAGACGCTAGAAGACATGTTGCGATCATGTGCTTTGGATTTCCAATGAACATGGGATCGACACTTGCCTTTGGTGAAATTTACCTACAACAACAGTTTTCATTCCAGCATTGGAATGGCTCCGTATGAAGCCCTTTATGGAAGGAGGTGTAGGACACCGCTCTACTGGGATGACATCGAGGATACGATGGTCATTGGGCCAGACTCATTACAAGAGATGACGAAAGCCATCAAACAGATCAGAAATAGATTGAAGACGGCTCAAGATCGTCAAAAGTCGTACGCGGATGTGCGACGAAGGCCACTAGAGTTTGATGTGGGGGATCATGTATTTCTGAAGGTTTCTCCCACGAAGGGCGTTATGCGATTTAGAAAGAAGGGAAAGCTAAGCCCACGCTACGTAGGACCTTATGAGGTTCTGGAACGGGTTGGGGAAGTTGTATACAGGCTTACACTACCAACTGATCTTTCTGATGTGCATAACGTATTCCATGTATCACAACTGCGAAAATACATACCAGATCCAAGTCATGTCATTCAACATGAGCCGATACTTCTGGAAGAGAATCTGACATATGAGGAGCAACCTCAGCAGATTCTAGATCGTCGTGAGAAGATACTTAAAAACCGTACCATTTCACTGGTGAAAGTTCTCTGGGCTAACCACCTGACCTCGGAGGCAACTTGGGAAGAGGAGGAAACAATGCGAAAGCAATGCCCGTATCTATTTGTCCAGTAAGTCATCATTTGTCTTTACTCTGAAAAGTTTCGAGGACGAAACTTTTTAAAAGTTGGGGGTTACCTGAATCAAGTTTTGGGGACGAAATTTCTTAAAAGGTGGGGGTGATATAATAAATGATCTGCATAGCTTCCGTTTTAAGTGTTGCAACTAAACAGGTATTTGGGACTGTAAGTTATGACTATAGTACTGTTTGTATTTTCCTTGACTTCTGTACTCCTAAAGCCTATTCGGTTGTTAGCCTTGTCACGGACCGGGTCCGTGACGGCATAACGCTCACGTGTCTTCCTACGTGGAAAGTCGGGGCGTTACAAACATGGTGTCCCTTCTTCGATCCATTGCGATCATCTGTTTTCCTTGATTAGTCTTGGTGGCTTGGGTTTGAGTCATTGTACTTTTGTATTATCCTCTGAGTCATCGTCACGGGTGAGAACTAGTTAGGGAGGGCATCCCCCATTCTCTTTGCATGTATGCAACGGCTTTTACGCCGTTGTGACGGGGCCACAGGTTACTCTCTGCAGGGAGGCCCAAACTATCTCAATGCAGGTAAACGATACCTCATTGAATGCGCACAAGAGGTGCAAGGCGACACACAGAGTAGGTAGGTGCGAAAACAGAACCTATTGGGTAGCCCGGCTGACGATTGACACTCTATCTTATCTCTGTACTTCGAGTCGGTCATATCCTTGGAGTTGTCGCTTTTGAGTCGAGTCATGAACCCTAATTAAATGTAAAAGAAAGAAATGACTCTTAAAAGCGATACAAAGCCATATAAAACAACGAGAAACGATGTTGTGTGATATGGCGTCCATATTTTCCTGTATATATAAAAATATTTTAGGGACTTTAGACGGTCGCCATAGCCGTTAGCGGAAGTTCCCTGTAATTGGGATTCATACACCTAAGGTTGCTGAGCTTCATTAGCTCAAGGTTATGTTTTACAATTGCAGGTATGGCCCCAACAGCACCTGAAGGCTCTTAGTGCAAGCTTGCATGCATATAGATTATCTCACGTTCTTCGGATATTATAGCAGATCAGATGCCTATATTATTTAAATGTAATAAACGATCTGCATAACTTCCGCTTTAATGTTGTAACTAAACAGATATTTGAAGTTGTAAGCTATGATTGTGGCTGTCATTTATAGTTTCCTTGACTTCTATACCCCTAAAACCAATTCGGTTTGTTCGACTTTGTCACGGATCGGGTTCGTGACGGCATAACGCCCACGTGTCTTTCAGCACGGAAAGTCGGGGGCGTTACATCATTGGTACCACAAAGTCTATATTCTGTTAAGTTACAACGCTCTCTATACGGATTAAAACAATCGGGCCAAATGTGGTACAATCGTCTTAGTGAATATCTATTGCGAGAAGGATATGTGAATGATAAAGTTTGTCTATGTGTGTTCATCAAGAAATCAATTGATGGTTTTGACATGGTCATCGTATATGTTGACGATTTAAATATAATCGATACAACCAATGAAATCACGAAGCCCGTGATTACTTAAAGAAAAAGTTCGAGATGAAAGATATCGGTAAACAAAGTTTTGTATTGGTATACATGTGGAGCATTTATCCACAGAAATTCTTATCCATCAGTCGGCATATAGTGAGAAAGTTCTAGCTTGATTCAGGATGGACAAAGCCCATCCATTGAGCATTCTCATGGTGGTCCGTTCTTTATATGTCAAGAAAGATTTCCGACGTAAGGAAGACAATGAAAATCTTCTAGATCCTCAAATGCCATATCTTAGTGCTATCGATGCATTGATGTACCTACCCAACTATAAAAGATCAGATATTGCTTTCTTGGTCAACTTGTTGACAACGTTTAGTTCTGTACCAACTCATAGACAAACATGGGATTATACTATTTATGCGGAACGACAAACATGAGAAAATTCTATTTTCGGGAGTCTAAATCCAATATCGACATTCCGCTAACGGCTATGGCGACCGCCGAAAGTCCCTAAAATATTTTTATATTTAGATGTGTTCACAGACTTTGGATATTATGGCAGATCAGTTGTCTTTATTGTTTAAATGTAATAAATGATCTGCATAGCTTCCGCTTTAAGTGTTGTAACTAAACAGGTATTTGGGACTGTAAGTTATGACTATAGTACTGTTTGTATTTTCCTTGACTTCTGTACTCCTAAAACCTATTCGATTGTTAGGATTGTCACGGACCAGGTCCGTGACGGCATAACGCTCACGTGTCTTCCTACGTGGAAAGTCGAGGTGTTACAATGTTCGACCTTCTCAATAAATTCAAGGAAAATGACCAACGATCCAATGGATCTACAAGGGATATCAATGCCGTTCTTGTGAATTCAAGGAGGCGATATTTATTATTTGTTTGCTTTTCATTAGTTCACATGGATAGTGTAATTATGCTCCACATCCCCCGTTCCCTTTTATAAATCATTTAGCGGTCGCTTTCATTTATTTCCCATGAGGATATATATATCATAAAGGTGCATTCTAGTTCATTTCAACCACAAATACCTCACCACATGTCAAACGTCACCGTATATGCACGTTTGACGTTATATTTCCATGCGTATGTGTTATATATCTCAAATACGCACTTAGGTTTA
Source organism: Drosera spatulata (assembly GCA_035668315.1). Taxonomy (NCBI): domain Eukaryota; kingdom Viridiplantae; phylum Streptophyta; class Magnoliopsida; order Caryophyllales; family Droseraceae; genus Drosera; species Drosera spatulata. Next base: position 4,638 of record JAOVYX010004307.1, read on the forward strand.
AGGTTCGAGGCACGAAAATGTAATTTTCATGGCCAGAAGGCCGTCGCGAGATTGATACTGTGCAGCAAAATGCTGATTTTTCTCCTGTCGCGGCCGCGACCCAGGATGGTCGCGGGCGCGACTGTTCACTGCCTAGAATCCCGCAGGAAACTCTCTATCCGACACCGGATCCCTCAATTCGCACCACAATGCATCCAAATTATTTCACACACATCAAACACATCAAAACATGTCCCAAAGCATGCACGGAAGCAAAGAACATGTGTGAACGAATACAAGAGGCGTCTCGGACAAGTGAGGTTATCTCGATTATCGATGATCCTTAATACACACGATCATACGAATGGATCCGTTGACTTCCAATAAACGAGCTGTCGGTGTTGATCCCTCCTTCACGCCGTTGTTGCCCGTAGTCTTGGATTGGGCGTCGTGGTGGTGATGTAGATGATAGCGGTGATGAGAGGAAGAAGATATTGATAATGCTTGATGTTGTTGTTGATGATGATGATCGTGAGATTGATGGCGGCGGTTGGAAATGATGATGGCGCTGGTGGCAAGCAGGGAAGAGTGGAGAGTGTGAGTGATGGTGTGACAGGTGGTGGTGGAGAAGGTGAGTGAAGTGGGAGTAGGAGAAGTGCGGGGGAAAGGGAGGGAGTGAGAAATTAGGTAGGTTTGGGAATTATCCCGCGTTTCGTCCCACGATACGTCTCGTTCAATCCATTATTCACCCAAATTTCGTAATATTAATCCATGAAAAATCTATCTGCATCGATAAATTTATCCCGTATATGAAAATATGATCTCCCGAGTCATAATCCATTATTTATGGAATTACAATCGCTAGCCTTAACGCGCAACGTTTATAACGTTATAACGTTGTAACGTTATTCGTTCGTAATGTTAATTGTCACGTTCAATCAATCATCCCAAAATATTCCATCGTCATATTTGATTTAATAATCAAATATTTTCTTAGATTTAAATATATAACCTTTAAGTATGATTTATTTTAAAATCGTAGCGTTATATATTCATTTCTAAATTTTTCAAAATTCTCGAGTATTACAAATGAGCTCGACATTTTGTAGCCTTCAGGGATTTTCATGCAAATATCAGCATCTAATGAACCATATAGGATATAGGTATACCGTAACAACGTCCATGAGATACATATCCAAGTCTTTTTTTTGTTGTTACACTAATCAAGAAACGAAACGTAATTCCATCAATTTCAGGGGAATACTTTGTTTATAATCAATTCTAGGTATTTGTGAGAACTGGGCAACAAGTCGTGCCTTATACCTCATAATTTTGTTTCTCTCATTATGTTTGCACACAAACACCTATTTGTAACCAACAGATTTGATGTGTTCAGGAGTTTGGACTATAGGTCCAAACACATTGCGTTTTGCGAGCGATTATAGCTCAATCTTTCCGTTTTGGTCAATCACTTTTTTGTTAACACTCGTCCATACTTCGAGGCTCGAAATCCTCATCAGATTTAAGCTCAACATTATGAGCCAAATGATAGATAAATACATCATTGGTTTCGATTTGAACTTGATACCATAGTTTATTTTTAGAAACATAATATATCGAAATTTCTTTGTTCTCAAGAGATTGTTCCCGAGCCGTTTCATCGTAATGACCGGGTGTATTAGGGGACTACTCAACCTCCTTTAGAGGTTGTATACCTTCCTTTGGAATATCGCAGAGTTTTTCCCATTCTTTTCCTAGGGATTGTGTCCTTTGCATCAATAGGTCTTATGCGCTTTTGTCGTACTTGGAATTCTTCTATACCTTTAACTACAGATCCATTTTCTGCGATCTCAATCCTTATTAGAACATTTACAGCAGGTATGTGGGACTTTGTCGCCTTCTTTACATCAACAAATGCCTGACACATTTGATTTGTAATTCTTTGCATATCAAGGATTTTATAAACTTCGAGTTCAGTTTTATTTATACGAGGATCGTGGTACAATAATGTTGAAGTCCTCCAAGTTAATTCCTCTGAATCCTTTGACAAAATTTCATCTTTGTCTTTATTCTTTCCCCCTAATGTTGGAAAGACTATTTCATCAAAACGACAATAAAAAAATCTCATTATGAACAAGTCTCTCGTTAGGGGTTCGAAATACTTAATGATAGATGAAGAGTCATATCCTATATATATTCCGAACCTACATTGCCTATTTTGATTCTTTGTGAGGATACAATAAGAACATAAACCCTTGGATGAGATATTTCAGGCTCAACACCATATACCAATTGATGTGATGAATATTAATATTATACAGAAAGCCTTAATTTGATAAGTGATACTGCATGCAATATAACATATCCTTAAGCGTTCATTGACACCTTTTTTTTAAGCAACATAGACATTGCTATCCATGGGAGTCTTTTGATGAAAGACTCGATCAATCCATTTTGCACGTGTGCATGAGGCACTCGGTGTTCAACATTAATCCCTGTTACAATGCAATACCTATTAAATGCTCGTGAGTAAACTCAGCTATATTACCAAGCAAAATCATTTTAATTGGGTGATCTGAGAACTGTGCTCGTAATTTTATAATTTAAACAAGCAATCTTGCGAAGGTCATATTTCTAATCGAAAACAAAATTGAAATGAAAAGAACAAAGAGCTGGTTTCGGGTGCGACTTCAGGCGGGATGCTTCCATCTAAATCTTCAAGGACAAGAGAACAGATTACCTTGATCAGACGCAACTCTCAGCTGTCCATAGCCCTCTTCAACTCTTCAACTATAACCTTGCTAACATAACACAACAAATATCGGGACAAATTGATAATTCCTTTGGATCATTTTACCTTTCAAAGAATCTCAGCACCAAATGTGTAGATGGCTAAGCTAAAGAGAAAAATATAGTTTTCATAGGATATCTCCAGCTTCCTGACAGCTTGTTAGAACTCGTTCATGCCTCGGTTACATCTGAGGAGTTGCCACCATACTGCACACTTCCATTCTCGCTGCCTACATGATCATCTGAATCCAAGCCGTAAACATGGCCCATCTTTGCATGTTTAGTCTCCAAATATCTCCTATTCTCAGGAGTTACAGGAGTCACCAATGGGACTCTCCCTGAAATCGCAAGACCATAGCCCTTGAGCCCCACGTATTTTCGAGGGTTGTTTGTCATCAGCCTCATGGTACGGACGCCCAAGTCCCTCAGTATCTGCACGAAATCAATTACAATGGAAGTCAGCAATGAATAAATCTCAATTGGCATTACAAGTCAAAGATCCGCAAGGGTCACAACTTCAACGAACTTTAACTATCCCAAGTTTCATGATGAATTCTTTCTTCCAGCATGACTCAGGGAGTTGTGCGAGGGTCATTTATATGTAGAAATATTGAATCGACAGGTGAGTTGTATGAGTTAGGAAACTCTCAAGTACGGTCCAAGGGACAGAGAGAACAAGCCATTCGAGAGGGACACCAACTTAATCTTGAACCTTCACTATTCTTTATGAAGCCAATATGCAACCAATAGGGGAGGGTCCACTTTAAAGTTTCATCGCCAAGTTCTACCTTTCGACTTTCATGTCCATCTTGCATATTTTGGCGGTCAAGACTTGAATCCAAGGAAAGCAAAGACCTCCTTGGTTGGACTATTTGATTTATATGCTTGTTGGTCTACCTTGAAGGTATTCAAAACGGCAAATGGCAATGGCTACGGGTTTAATGAAACCAAAATGCAACAGGAGATGACGGCATTACTTTCATGGATCACATATCCACTCGCCAAAAGGGATACAAAAAGATGAGAGGGTGCGACTTTGCTCATTTTCATCATAAAGAGATATGATGTCCATCGCCCATAACAAGCATGGAAATGTTGAAGGAGGCTTCATATATGCATTCTATCTGTAGAATTTTTGTCAACAACGAGCACTTGAAGAGAAAAAAGGTAATATTCCACTTTCAATCTAATCACAACTTAAAGTCGAACACAACTCAAAACTTCAACTTAATTTGAGTAGAAAAGAGCAAGTAACATAAAAAGTAAGTTATGACGAGAAGGGACACAGAGAAATAGATCGACAAGTTAAAGCAAAACTAAGATAACTGGATCAAGTGCAGTAAACAGTGAATGAAAGATGCAAGGGTTACTGATAGCTGGAAATGATACCTGAGCTCCAATGCCGTACTCTCTGGAATCAATAGGAAGCCCCAGCTCCTCATTGGCTTCAACGGTGTCACGCCCATCATCCTGTAGGTTGTAAGCACGGAGTTTGTGGCCTAGACCAATTCCCCTCCCTTCATGCCCACGAAGATACACCAGAATACCCTTGCCAGCCTTCTCAATTTGTTGCATTGCAAGTGCTAGTTGCTTTCCACAGTCGCATCTTGCGGATCCGAAAATGTCCCCAGTTAGGCATTCAGAGTGCACTCTCACCAGGACATCTAGGCCATCACCGATTTCACCCTGTTCATGTAGAAAGATTATACAGTGCACGACCATCCAGGAGCTTGCAACTGATTACAGATGACCACAAGGGCAAAAAGGCAATAATCAACAGTATCAATAAAGGTTTTCCTTGCAGTGTATAAGTAGACCACATGATTTTGGTCACATCCAAAAATTAAGGTTGCGACATAGCCCTTGAGAACATATATAGTCATAGGGATTGCTTATTAACATACCTTGACCATGGCAATATGCTCGATACCATCTAGCACTGACTTGAAGCAGTAGGAATTGAAAGGTCCCCACATTGTTGGAATTGGTGCAGAAGCAGATAGCTCCACCAGTTTATCTCGTTTCCGCCTATACCTGTCAATGAACTTCCACCAAGATATAAGCGTCAAAATAGGATAACTACATTACCCTAAACAGCTCTAAGAGGTTGAAAAATGTACTGCACTAAGCAATAGACGGGATAGAGCCTGAATTATCATCAATGCCACTGCATTCAAGACCAGAACAGGCTCAAAGCCGCTTTATCTAACAACTAGAGAATGCAGGATAACTTGGAATTCCATTTCATTCTATTTTCTTTTCCAAAGCAGTAGTCCTATGAAAACAAAAATCCTGTTGCTCGTATCTAATTATTGGAGAATATTAAAATTGTCCATGCTGATTGGCCCAAGTCATTTTCAAATTGGCAGTGTACTAACTTCCATCATATTTTTTTTCCCAGTTCAACCAGAAAACAATCACTATACAGCATCAAGACTAAATGAATCTCATCCACACTGCAACCGCAACTGCAACAGCAACGGCACCAGCTATCAAATCCCTCAGGTTTTGCAACAAGGATTGACAATATAGATAATTCCCCGGTGCAAGTAGCTTCAATAAAGGGAAGAGTGAGCTTCTCACTATGCAGGAGATTAATGCTGCCAATTTGGTTGCCTGTTTCAAGTTGTTTACATGGTCTATGTGTCTAACTGCCTCCATCTCTCACACTACCTCTAACTGTCTAAAAAAAAAAAGTAATCCAGTCTCCAGGCTTCGAAAGATACATTTACTCCCACAGTTTTATGTTAGGCCTTAGGTCCTACAGTGAATGCAGCAATGTTAAAGAATAGGAAATACCTTATTAGATCGGCGATGGATATGATTTTTAGATTCTTTTCTTGCGCAAAATTACGTAGCATTGGCAACCTGGCCATGGAACCATCATCATCAACTACTTCGCATAACACTGCTGCGGGTTCAAGTCCAGCCA
>JAOVYX010004308.1:0-10338 GCA_035668315.1 Drosera spatulata
AATGAATTTTGGCTTAACTCACTACGTTCCTTAACTTCTAACTTCCAATTAACTCGGATAGTTAAACTAACTCAAGATATGTAAATCATTTCAATTAGCTCAAACATGATTTAAAACATAAGAGTTGAATCATAACTTGGAACTAACATTCATAACAATCATAGTAATTAGCTTAAACTAGTCATATTACATGCATATGAAACCATTGATTGTATATGACAATTAGTTTTAATCATATTATATCAATTAGCTACTAAACAAAACCACTTAGTGCGATTTATAGCTTTAACCAATGTATATTAGGTGATCAGTCTAACAAACACATGTTATATGATAATTTTAACAGGTTTCATGCATCATTTCATCATCAAATACCTCTGGTTTATGTCACATAATCAACATCTCATGATCTAAGGTCTTCAAAACTAATCAACACATCCCGACTAATGAACTACTCACACATAAGCATTGAATAAAGCATGAAATTAAATAAAGCAATGTAAACAATCATTCTACAGAGTTTGACAACTGAGAATGAAGGTTTTACAGCGCACCTAGCGTTCCAAACTAGTGTCCAAAGTATTCCTATGCGTTTGCGGCTCAAAGCTTCTCCAAATCACCTCCAAGGCTCGTTCTCTTTGCGTCTCTCGCCCCTTGATCGCCTCTGCCGTCCCTGAGCGTTTCCTCCTATGTGTTATACTTACAACAAACCTAGGAGACGTATTTATAGGCGAGGATTTGCAACCACATCGATCCGACGGCTGAAACTTGTTATTTAGCATCAGGAGCCACGTCGTGGCCGCGAAGGAGTCAGCGCGCCCGCGACCGTTTAAAAATCAGGGAATTTGCAGAAATCCTCTGTCGCGCCTGCGACCAAAGTCCTGCTCGCGATATAGCCTGTAGCGCCCGTGATAGCTGTGCAGTAAACCTTGAAACTAAAATAAGAAATACCAAACAACGTCCAATAATTCTAAAACTTATACAATATATCTAAACATGTTAATCTAGCTAAATGCGATAAAAAATTCCCGTATAAACTCTCGAAACACGTTAAATGACGATGAATCGTGAAATACAGCTTTTGGAGCTCATGACTTGCCATTTTCTTCATCCTTCTTCATTTTTACTCATAACTTCACGACAATCTGTCAAAAACATGAAAGCACAGCAGTACCAACATTTCAAGACAAAAAGACGCTAAAAACATAAATTAGATAATACAAAAGAAATAAAACAAACATTTACAATAAAAAAATGATATGTGTTTTCATACACATCAAAGTGCTACATACCTACAATCTTGTAGTGGATCTTGCAAAAATGTCCCTATTATAGCTGCATGGAGTTATACATACCTACAATTTTGAAGTGGTAAAAAAGAAGCAAATCAATGAGGGTAGAAAGAAAACTTTGGCCTTCAAAACATAAGAAAAAAATTTTGAATCTATGGCAGAGAAGGACAGTAATGACACATCATCTATAAATGAACAGGCAACCTCAGAAGAACATGCATTGACGGGAAAAAAATTTAAAAATTATTCAAGGAAAAAAAAATATCAATAAAAAAAGAAGAAGAAAAAAAAAAAAAAGATATGCTACGACTGTGGAAACCCACAACCAAAAAGACGTTCTTTTTGTGTGACGATTGAGAGAGCGCCATGGAGGGAGATGACCGGAAACGGAATCGCTCAAGAAAGCGGCGGCGCAGCAAGACCAAAACTGACAGCTTCTCCAATCAAATTCAGACCATTCAATCCACACATATCTCGCCAGACAACGACAGGGACAAGGCCGCCGCCACTGCTGCTCCACCGGCGAAGCAGCGTCATTTCAAATGCAGAAACCCTAAAGCACCAGCGATCTCGAAATCTTCGAGTTTCCTCGAAAAGATGGGAAATTTGGTACTTTGGTTTTCATGTATGTGTTGAATTGGTGATTTGACGTGGATTTTGGGGAATTCATTGATTGCGATTTCTTGTTTGATGTTGTTGTGGTGCAGATGAAGGCGAGGTTATCTGGTTTTCATTTCAGAATGATCAATGAGAAGCTCTACACTTGCACGTAATGATCCCAATGGTTTGATCTTCGCATTCTAGGAGTAGCTATCTAGGTTATGGGGTCGTTTGATATGATTATTGTCAACGTAGCCAACCCTACGTGACCAGATAAAGGGGTGGTTTTTCCGTTAGTTGTGCCATTTTTATTGGAAGCTCCATAGACGGGCTCACTTGTGCCATCAAGCTTGAGCATTTTAAAGTCTGCCGTTTTTTGTTTGTATTCAAAAGTTGAATGAGCCGAGGAGGATAAAGGAAGTTAAGAACTGAATTAACCTTGTCCTCTTTGTCACCATATTCCTCTGATGGCCGATTCATCGGTTCTTCTTTTGTGTTCAGCGGGATAGGTTTATGAAGGATACCAAGGAAAGTTATGGTGGGCTCAATTTCTGGTTTAACTTTATTTGGTTTCCGATACTGTTCAGTGTTTCGAAGAGATTGTACTTGTATGGCTGTTACATTCACCCTGAGAGGATGGATTTCTTGTTCTTCTTGAATGAGACGCTTTTCACCAAATCAAAATTTTGATGTTGTATTTGCAGCAGGGATGAGGCGCTTGGCTATTTCAAAGATGATCCCTCATTGTTCGACATGGTGAGGTTCTACTCATGCAATTATTTATTTTTGGATGTGAACTACGCAGAATGATGATGGGCCTTATGGCTTCAGTTCATGCATGCTCTTACAGACAAATTACATTTTCTCATGTTTACTAACGCTGAATAATATTGGTGAGATCCAATATATTTGATAATTCTCGACTAGGGCATAACCCTTATCATCATCTCAGAATAAGCCTACTGTTGTTATTTGAGTCTGTCCATTGGATTTTAATTATTAAAAAGCATAAGTAGCCAATATGATTATTAGTGGTCTGGGAGAAAACATATAAATTAGACAGTTTACCTATGAGGTTTTTTTTTTTTTTTTTTTTTTTTTTTTTTTTTGTGAATATTTGATATGCTAAAAATGACTAAATGGCCTCTCCATACCCCTGAAAATTAGGCTTCCGTCAACTGGTCTTGCCTTCCTGAACCCTAACCCTACCCTATGATAATTCAAGTTCCTGTTGGGTAATCTTTAAGAGATGATACATGAATTACGTTGTGGGTCTGAGGAATTTGATTCATCTATTTTTTTCCTCTTAGTTTGATACGGGAACACAAAATTCTGATGTTGTTGGCTGTAGTTAATGTGTAAGGTTTTGGAGTACCACTACCTGTTAACTGTGCAACCGTACTATTTAATTTGAATTTAGAAGTATTAGGTTTTTGGATCAAAAGTACTCTCTCATGTGTTTACATGTAGGTTACTAGTTAAATGTTCCCACAGAAAGTTCTTTATTTTCCCAAATTATCAATCCCCTTTTTAGACTTAGAGTTAGAGCTAACCGGTAGTTTCCTCACTGCTTCTAGGTTTGCTGCACTAATATTCGGTAGAAGTCCATAGTTATGCTAGATTAAAGAATTACAAGATGATGGACTAGAACAAAAAGCTGTTTTGACACCTTTGTTTGACTGATATGCCAGTATCATGCAGGCTATCAAGAGCAAATGTCACATTGGCCTGAGCTGCCTCTTGTAGTGGCAGATTTTGATTGTGGTATGTACTTTGACTGGCTATCTGTCACCTTTGATTGGATATTGTTGCATTTATAAGTTTGATGGTAAAAAAGTATGTACTACTGCTGGTTTCTTTGTGCTTTCACCTAACTTATTTTTCTCTCTTGTGTAATTACAGGGGATGCACGGGTAGCGAAAAGTGTGAAGAATAAAGTTTTCTCCATTGATCTTGTCTCAAATGAGCCTTCTGTTATTGCTTGCGACATGGCTAATGTACGTCCTTTACCGGATTAATGTATTTTTTAACATGTTGTTTATCATATTACATCTGACCTGCAATGTACTTTGTAATGCACTGTTGGGAAAAATGACGAGAAATGTCTTTCCATCCCCTGAATGTAAATCCTTTTACCTAGATTTGATAGGAGAAATTTATTTTGCTTCTTCTATATTAAGAAATTGCCCTGATGGTTGAAAGTCTGATATCTTTCGAACTCATTGCTCTTGCTTTCTTCAACAACTCATTTAGGATGCCCATTAGTAAATTAGAGCGGACTATCCCCTTTGCTCACTCTGCTGTTCTTGTACACTTATTGATCTCTGATCTAAATCCTATATACCTATTGGGATCAAAGATTAGAGAAATTCTTATTAAACGTTGTTAGTGTTACAGATTTTCACAAAATTTCTTCTTAGTATTTGTTTTCCAGCTATTGAAATTTATGAAAAGTGTCTGCTGCCAAGTTTAGGTGTTCATTAGGGGGTCGTTATAGTGTATGAACTTGCGTGAAAGATTTAGGCTAGGTGGCTTACCACTTTACCTCCTTGGTGGCCTTGAACAGCAGCCAAAGGAAGAGCAAAGCCTAAGGGCAGGGCAAGACAAAGAGTAGAAAAGGATTTAGATAGAGTTAGACTTTGGACGTGTTTTCATTGCTCCTTCAATACCTAAATTCTTTTTACAGTGTGTATATGTTTGTACATATATGGGCTAGTGGCCTGCTGCTCAGCTGTGAGTTGGCTGCACTGAACCACAGTTCACTTCTCATGTACCGCAGTCTGTGGTGTATAGTTTTACGGAATGATCTGCGGCAAGTTGGCTGTTGTGTTGGCTACCCTTTGCTGCTTTTGTGGTACAGTATGATAATTCTGTACGGTAGTGTAGTACACAGATGCTCAAATTGCAACACATAATGAGCAAACAGCTGAACACCACAGCCTACTTGCTGCAGCGGCCACGAAACCATATATATGACTTATATACGTATAAAGAGGGTAGTGTATCTCTAATGACGCTGATCACCGCTTCCTTTTTGCGTGGATAAGGGTTAGAATTTGTATGGATACTCCCATGTCAGCCTTTGACTGGGTCATTAACTTAGGAAATGGCTGTCGCAACTTAACTCCCAGCAAGTGACTTGTGTTTTGAATGTAAAGACTAGTATATTTCTCTGAACTCATCGCAGGAAACTGGTTTCTAGATCTAGTCGTCAAACTGAAAACGTTAATCACATATGCTTTTAGAACAAGTTGTTGCTGCCTGTTTTACCTTTGAGGTATAATATATGATGTAAATACAGAGTTTGCCTTGGGGAATAATATATAGTGTAATATTAGGTTTGCCTTGTGAACAATAGATTGTTGTTTCCGATTTCCTTTCTCCTCAAAGCCAATGGTTGAGTTGCAAGCTAAGAACAAGCTTCCTGGCTTAGTATTATCTGACTTGTGGCCTACTTTTCTCTTTTTCAAGCTCGTCTTTATTTCCGACTAGTTTGGACGTGTGTCACATGTAGGCACCGCTTGATTCTTCCTCTGTTGATGTTGCTGTGTTCTGTCTTTCCCTAGCTATCTTCAGGAAGCACACAGAGTTCTTAAGCCAAGGTGCCCCTCTTTTCTTGGTCATTGTGTCAATTTGAAGCACCTTAAGCTTCATCTTCAACTGAAGTCATTCGATATATTTGTTTTTTCTTCGTGTGTCACTGGATGGCTCTTGATACCTGAGGTAAAGAGTAGGTTCGACCCAAATACTGGAGGTGCAGATCCAAATGATTCTCAAAAGCTATTTGTCAACTGGGGTTTGACTCAGTTTCACAGGTTTGTGCTTGCTTTTATACCTTCTCTTTGGATTTGAGCATTAGACCCTCGGAGTGGTGTCTGTCGCGTGTTCTTCTGAAGCAGATAGAATACCACTGAGTTGCTAACTGTTGTGATCATTGAATTGTAGGATTTCTCGAACAAAATGTTCATTCTTCTGTATTTCAAGAAAAAGGCATTTTTCGCATCTAGGCATCCAAGTTCGCATGCCTGTTCTGTTTGTAGAAGTTCCTTTGGTAGCCTTTTTCTCATTCTGTGTGATATTCAATCTTTGTGCTCTGACCACTCAGAGTAACTTTCCTTTTTCCCAGGTAAAGGTTAATTCAATTCAGGAGGAGATCAAATGGCCCGAACTGAAGCCTCGTTTATATAAGCGTCGCTGACCCTGTGCAATAGAACCATCTCAGATATCTTCTTTCTGTATGCTCTTTTGGTAAAAAGTTATGATGAGAGGCGTGTAGCATTTGGATCATGAGCTGATGATACACGCCGAGAGAGTCATTTTTGTTGTAACCTTATTAAGCAACTCATATTTGCTGCTGGCTCATCTGCACAAGATTCCGGATGGCGGTTGATGGATCTGACAAGGGATCGATGGATGGGTATCAGCTGTTTGAGGTAGATCCGGCAGCGAATAATTAACGTAAGCTTGATTGTTGGGTTGATGTCATCTGATTTTAAATTCTGTCACACTTGATGATTTTAGAATTATACCTTGAGCTTTTTGATTTCGGGTGATGTAAGCCTGTAAGTTACGATGATTAACAGACATATTTATCTTTAAAGAGTTTTGTGTAGCATTTCAATTGATATAGTGTTTAGAATTTGCTACGAGATTAGAGGATTGATGTAAAGCTAATCTCTTGTGTAAAAACAATTATTTTTAAGATGAAATTGATCTTGGTAACATTTTTGTAAAAGAGTTATTTTGGCAAAAAAAAAATAATAATAATAAGGTTACAGCATACAAAACTATGATAGATTATATATATATATATATATATATGAAGCATGCTCTTTGACCGTGGAATCTATAGCAGAAACCCTAGCCGTGGCCTCATGAGAAATTCAACTATTCAAGGTGTTCAATCCTCCACCTAGTCGGAATCCACGACAAAGGAGTCCTCACCCAACCTTGATAGAGTTGCTCTCTCATCCTCTCTCACAGTATCATCTCTCTCCATTTGTGAGGATGAGATAACGATGAGCAACAAGAAATATATCGAAGAGGAGGAATCTGTGGAGGTGTTGGAAATGAGGAAGAGGCTAACGGAGATGGAGGAGGAAGCGATTAAAATCCATCTTCTGTTCCGCAATTGGTTAGGGGAATCCAAAGGATTTGCATTTGTGGAGTTCAAAGATAAACAAACTGTGTCAAAGGCGTTGAGGATGAACGGTGTTGTCCTTTGAGGGCGTTTGTACGAGTATTAACTTAACAAACCCGGGCTAAAGAAACGTAAGAACGTATGGCTTAAAGCTTTGTCATTGCTCATTGATGGGATTGATAGCATACATAATGGTGTTGTAGGAGGATGGAAGGTGCCTTTATGTAGTTCTCATGGAGGGTACGATCCCTTGCTTGATGTAGATCTTTAACCTTTGACCGCGAATGATGAGATACATGATTGGATTTCAATCAATTTTCTTTTTCTGGAGATGGGTACCGTTAAGAATGACAAGCACAATGTGGTATTGGAAGAGGAGTCTCCAATGATAAGTGTTGGTTCTCGCATTGAGAAGATTCCTTCCATGAGCCCTCCCATCAGAATCACCATATTTTTTCTATCTATTTTTTGTTCTTTGAATTTACATAATGTTACATTAAATTGACCTATAAAAATAAACAATGTTACAGTAATTTTTCTATCTCATATTATAACTTTTATAATTTTAACACAGATCCCGACATACTTTTTTAACATCTTTTTAACTTTTATCACATCATCATTTGTTTTTTTCATTTTTCAAAATCTATATTTTATCTAGTCTAAGTAAGTGACTAAGAAAATAGATAAGAATAATGTTGAGACTAACTTATTGGGATAATATGAAACTCAAAGTACTTGACGGGGGTTGGTCTAGTGGTGTTCGATTCAACGTTTTTTTTTGAAGGTCTTGGGTTCGAATCTCACTAGCCTCAAAATCCATGTTGGCCACGTCCATTGAGTTCGGTCAAAGCTTTACCCGATGCTGGTGGGGTGGCGCCTTATCAGTGTCCGGGGGATTAGTCGAGGTGCGCGCGAACTGGCCCGGACACCCTCGTCACAAAAAAAAAACAAAAAAAAAGTAATTGACGGGTGCGCACAAGCGGTGGCGGCGGTGAAACTCTGCCAAATTTTCCCATGGTTCATTCTTTCCTTAACTATGTAGATATTTATCTTTGCTCACAACTCATACAACTCGAATCCCTTACTCGTCTTCAACAAGTTGCTTGTTCTTGAAAAATAGGAGTGATGCGAAGTCTGTCAAAGGTGTAATTATGACGACTTTTACGTTTGTCGTAAATCATGTCAATTTGTTTTTATCCCGTTATAAATATTGATGTAGACGTGAAACTTTGCCGTATTAACTCTCGAAACACATGAAACGACGATAAACTTGTGAATTTCAACTTTGGAATTCATGACTTCTCATTCTTATTCATCTTTCTTCATTTCGTTCCAAATTTTGCACCCATCTGTCAAAAACATAAAAAAACAGAACAGTACCAATATTTCAAGATAACAAGACGCTAAAAACATAAAATAGACGATACATAAGGCATAAAAGAAACATTTAGAGTATAAAAATGATGTGTGTTTGCATACACATCAAACTCCCCTAAGTTAAACCTTTGTTTGTCCTTAAGAAAAGTTTAAAAACAAAACAAAGACTTAACTTGAAATTAAAAAACTAACAAGACTCAAAAATTCTACAGCTCGAGCATCAAAGTAATCAGATTGCCTAAAATTAAAAACATAAAACACATGTCGAAGGAATATTCATCACCACATCTAATTACCCCTCAAATCATTCCCTTTCATGATCCTTTACACCTAGCAGATTTCGGAGAGATGTAGCAAGACAAAACATTTCGAAAACTCAATTTCAAAATTCATCTTTTTCCATCCCGTTATTTCCTTATATAGGATCATTCCCAGAACCACCAAGGTCTCAAAGGAGATCTAGATTTCCTATTGGATATTTATATTTTCTTTTTTTCAAGCTCATATTATCAAATACTACGTCCCCCTTTTATCCGTAAATGATAATTTTGATTATCGAGATAAGGGACAAAGCACCTTTAAATATTACTTTGTAATTTTTTTTTTCCTCTTTTTGTTTTTTCTCTTTTCCTTTTTTTTTCTGAGTAGGTGTAAAATGTTCTCCAGTAACCAAAAACAGTATGAGGGTTATCATGAAAGAACGAGTGTTTAATAAATATAAATTTAAAAATTCTTTTAAAAAAAAATCACTCCATGCCCCCTTATAAATGGTGGATAAGTGAAAAGATGACATAAAAGGGAAACATGAAGGATTTTTATTTTAAAAAAAATATCTAGCTATGGTTCAAGTCACCGCTTAAGCGCTATCTACACATGAAAAAAGTCATCTCATAGGAATGCACTAGAATGATGTTAGTAAAGATCCAGGACTCCTTTTGAAATGATATTCAAACTACATGTATTAGTGCAAAACTTATCATGGCATAAATCATCATTTTACTTTCCTCAAACCATATATTTAAAAACAAGTATTTTTTTATGTGTTTTTTCTTTTAAGAATTTTTCAAAGAAAAAAAATTGTTTTTCAATCAATTTCAATTGTTGTTTTTTTTTTTTTCAATTTTTTATATGACTCTAAGAAAGACTCTAAATAAAGCATCAATCCTAAAAATTTTCTTAAGTTAAAACATTATATTGTCCTCAATATAAAAATAAAAATAAAGCGCAGAGGACAAAAGAATATCTGTTAGCTAAGGTTCACCCTAAAAACAACCAGCTCCATATGTCTCTAATCATACCATCCATCCTGCTTTGAAACTCCAAGATCGTTCGGATATGATTGACCTCACCAGATATCATCTCCAAAGCAAGCTTTATCTCTTGGATACTCTTCATCATCAACCTTTGATTCTCTTGAAGCTCGGTCATATGATGCCTTAAGATAGTAAAGCTGCAAGGAGTTGGAGCCATCATTGGATTATTTGGATCAACAATCTGCTCGTCTACTTCCTCGATCCATCTGTCTACACGTGGTACGTCGATTTCTCTTTGGTTTGGTAAGTTAGTGTTTGACATCTGACAAAACGCAACTCAACAATAAATATGAGTCTTTCTCATTCTCTCACATATATAAGAAACATAATGAGAAGAGATAATATAAAAATCACACAGATAAGCATGCAAATGAGATCAACATATAAGGGGTTACGGATGAAATTGGATGATTAAATTTACACTTAAGAATTATGTTTTGAAATTAGGTTCAATAAGCACTGATATGTTCTTGGTTTCTTTTAAAATGTGAAAAATAAAAAGTCGACAAAAACAAGTAAGACGAGATTTGATGTGCATGAAATCACACATCATTTTATCGTTCTAAACATTTGTTTTTATTCCCTTTGTATTGTCTAAATTGCATTTTTAGTT
>JAOVYX010004309.1:0-10337 GCA_035668315.1 Drosera spatulata
TTTATGTCTGACCCGAAAATTCAGGAAAGATCCCGTATCAATGCTGCGAACAGAAATAAAGGAAAGGCGAAGCACGCACAGGGCAGTGCCTCCTCCATCGTTGTTGCGAAGAGGATGATAAAACTTTAAACTTTATTAATTCAATTTGACCTCAATTATATGTGTGTAATATATATTAGTTTCAAGTTTCCATTAATCTTAATATTAATCTATCCAGGAGACTACTTTAAAAAGAAAAGTCACGCAATTTGAGGTTTTTGTGGAGACCCATAGAAAGCCGGGTACTCCTAGCATCGTGGACACCATATTGGCTGAGAAGTCACTGGTCGATATTTCCATGGTTGATGAGACAGCTGCACAGTTTCGGGTATATTGTTTTTACAAATTTTATTATTCTAAAATCGTCAAATATTTTCCGTTATAAATGATTCCATTTATAATTACAGGGTCAATTTTATGAGCGACTCAGCCAAATCCCCGAGTCGCTCATTGATGAGTCAATGGATCATGATGCCTCGCAGAAGCAGCTGCCAGCTGCTACGTCCCAGGCCTATATCAACGTTGCAGGTACGTCGAAGGGGAGGGTATATGGAATTGGCTCACCTACGAGTCAATTCTATCCGAAGAGTCAGCTCTCTGTCATCTCTCGGACGCAGTCACACGGTGCACGTGGATCCGAAGTTTTGTTGGAGGAGTATCAGAGCCTATAGCAAGAGGTCGTCACTCAGAAACAACAGATGGAATTCCGTCGCAGGTGTTCCTTTTATTTTTATTTCTTAAAACACATTCTGCGACAGAATTCCGTCGCAGCATTACTTTTATTTTTTTCAAAGAAATACTATCTGCAATGGATCCGTCCCAAAGTGCATAATACTTTATGACGGAATTCCGTCGTAGAATTACTTTTATTATTTTTTAAAAAAAACTCTATGTTACGGATGCATCGCAAAATTTTATTTTTATTTTTTTTAAATCTTTGTGACGGATCCGTCACAAAATATGATATACTTTGAGACGGAATTTCGTCGCACCATGTTTTTAAAGAAAAGATTAAAAGGAACATCATTGCGACGGAATTCCGTCACAAGTTTAGATAAATTAACTATTTAGAAAAAAATTTCATTAGTTACGGAGATAGTCAATCCGTCGCAAATTCATAGATTTGCGACGGATCCGTAGCAAAAATGCTGATTTGTGATGAGTATTATTGCGAAGGACACGTCCGTCGCAAATTTCGTCGTAAAATATCGCTGCGATAGAAAATATTCATTTTGCTACGGATTATTTCCGTCACAATTATGTATAGTTTTTTTTAGTGTCTACAAACAATGTAAAACAAGCTTTTCTCTTGTATACAATAATCAAGAACAAAGACAAAAGCCTAAATTGTGAAATTTCTCAATAAATATATCTCAAATATTTTTGGTTCTATCATAAGGGAGCAATTCAACACTTGTAACACTATCAATACATCATCAGTCTATGATGAAGTTAACACTTGGGACATTGATGAAACACAACGATGACGCCAGGACGACCACAATGAAGATGACGAAATGCTAGTGCAGATGGTTTCAATGAGGGCACTGAGACAACGTCCACGATGCAGGGATGACGGCATGAGGACGAAGACGTGAGGCTTGGAGGACGACGATGACCAAGACGCAGGGATGATAACGTGTGGGAATGATGAAGGCGACAGCGGGAGGATGACGACGATGTGAGGATGACAAAGACAACGCTTGGAGGAGGACGATGATGGCCGAAGACGTTTGAGGGTTGGGAGATGCATGGTTGAAAGCTAGGCGACGACGACGAGCGTTTGGCTGGAGAGATGTTTGGGTGTGTGGATGAGATCTAATTCGATCGAGGGTTGGGGATATCCTAATAAAAAGTTTCTGACGGATTGTAATTATCGTTGAAAATGACAAAAATAACCTAT
The DNA here is from genome assembly GCA_035668315.1 of Drosera spatulata. NCBI lineage: Eukaryota > Viridiplantae > Streptophyta > Magnoliopsida > Caryophyllales > Droseraceae > Drosera > Drosera spatulata. The sequence goes on from JAOVYX010004309.1 coordinate 1,943, forward strand.
CGTTAATTATCATCGGATTGTAATTACCGACGGATTGTAATTACTGTCGGATTGTAACTAGTCATCAAAAATTTTCCGAAGGTCACATTAGTACGTCGGTAATTTTTTTTCCTAACGGATTTTATCCTTTGGATCGCTAATTTCCAACAATAATATATTTTCCATCAGAAAACATGGTTCATTCTTATAGTGTGTAATATTACCCAAGGCATTGGTTGGAAACAGAATGATTTTTTCAACCAAGATGTCGTGTGTAGTGAGCTTAACACGGAACTATCTAAATTATTTGTTTAGGAGCTAGCACAAGTGATCAATAAATGGGAAATATAGGGATCAAACTCGTGACATACGTCATGTCATGACCTGTTCTGAATCTAATAACAATTCTTTCAAAAGTCGAACTAATGGTAAAAAGACACCCACAAATGTAAATATATCAAAAGTCCTTTTTTAGGATGTTTTCTTACAAAATAATCCCTCCATATACCATTTTTGTATATGATCTTAGATAAGAAAACGGAATCAAAAGCTCAACCTAACACCCTCCACATGGTTGATCTCTTCATCCATCTCAACTCAATCGCTATAACCACACATACCATAAGTACACAAGGCTCCATTAGCACATCTCTTGCCACAACCTCCACAGTTTTTCTCGTCGAATCTTGTATCAGTACAAGTACCTCCGCAACACAACTTCCCTCCTTTGCACCTAACGTCGCAACCCCAACAATGCGAATTATCATTGAACAGGTTGACGCATTTCTTCTTGCAGCAGTAGTGCCCGGGGCTTCCCGCTAGCTCGCACACTTGTGGATATTTCTCGCACGTGCACTTCTTAGGTACATCTCGATAGTTTCTAATCTTTCCTAGACGGTCTTTGCTGCACAAGAAAGATGTGCTCGCATCTTCTTGATCTATATCTTGTCCTCGTGATCTTGCTACTAGCAATGTCAATATTGCTAGGAGAAGCAGAAGTGAGGACAATATGTGCGAGTTCATGGTGTTGATGCTATGAGAATAACCTTATTGTTATTGATACTTTCATTTGGAAATGGTAGGTTTATATACAAGGTGGAGAATAAATTGTAAGAGTTGACCTATATCCTAATGAAAAATCATGAAGATTTGAGGCTCATATTTTTATTGAGTTTTGTTTGACTTTGTATGCATGGCTCAATTCAGCAAAGGAATATTGCTTCTCTACGTGAGGTTAGGTTGACGCAACATAAACTTTAAGTCGGCCTATAATTAAGCGATATATTCCCTCGTTATAAAGGAAAAGCCAAAGATTGGTCCGTCAAAAGAACTAAAGAATTAGAAAATGTTCTTTGGTCCTAGGATTCATAGTATCTAATCTAAGATATAATTGTGTTTGTGTGACCAAAATTGAGTGCCAATTACGAGGACATCATTTCGTTGTAAACCAAATTTCAATTGAGTTCCATATTGGTCATAGACATAAACTCCAAAGTCAACCTTCAAAGATAGTGATACATCAATATTATCAAAGTCACGTCCTCGTCGCTGCTTCAAAAACAACAAAGATGACCGCTCCAAAACCTACTGAACGTTCATAAATCTCGTTGAATGAGTTGAGAAACATCACTGACAGTACGAAACCCTATAATTGGTTTGCGAAATGTTAAAGGTTAAATTTGAGATGATTTATGCACTAAAACTCCTTAAGGCCCCGATTCTAAATTTCTTTTTAGCATTCTTGGTCTAACGTATCCAAATTATATTTTCAAAAAGAAGAATTAAAAATAAAAAACAAAAGTTCAAAACAAGTGGATTTCATTTTTTGATTCCTAATTTTTAGCAAGACCATTTGTGGCAGTTCACTATCCCTATCCCTATTATAAAGTGCTACAATATTATTATTTACTATAGAAATCCAGATTTTTACTCAGATGTCCAACAGATTCATTACATTGACTCCCTATATATTTAAAACATCATCATTTTAACTTTTAATCAGATAAATAAACTTGTATCATCATCTTTTTAACTTCTAATCAGAAAAATAAACTTATTTGGTCACTTGTGTAAATAGAATTTTTTTCAAAAGAAATTTTTTCCTTAAAAACATGACTTTATAATTATTTAAATACAAATAAATATTTTTTAGAATTTTATATTTTCTTAAGTTTTAATAATTATCATCTAATCATAAAGAATATAAATTAAGAAAAAAATGATTTTGGGATTCTAATATTCATTCCCTAAAAATAGGGAAGAAAATGAAGTATAGGGAGCCACTTAGGAATAGGTTTAGAAAGTCCGCTGGGTGCATTTTTTTTTCCTGTATTTCCTAAACATAGAGATAGAAAACCTTATAAAAACGCTGCTGCGAGTGCTATAATAATTTTGGATTACGTTATTTTGAATAATGAGCCCAAACAATCCCTTAGTTGAAAACAGTGCCTGAATAATCAGGAAATGAATAAGCTAATTACGGCATGTTAGATGGCTAAAACTTGTACCCCTTTCCTACAACGTGGAAATATGAATAGCAGAAGTACATTTGAGGATCAAAAATTAAATATTGCGCTATATGCCTATAAACACACATCTAACTTTCATATGGGGACAAGCCTTTATCAACCTTCGTTTTTGTTGCGACAAACCATATGTTGACACCAAATAAATAAGGTTATACTGTGCCTTTGAAAAGAAAAAAGAAAAAGAAAAAAGGTTATACTACCAATAAAGTATAACGGAGGCAGTAAAGTACTAGTAATGTGAATTATGCATCATTGCATTATATGATCTCCACATTAGCGATGGTACAATATATCACCTCACATACAACAGCTATATTAATTGATTTTAAATTAGTTTTATTTTTTTTATATATTACCTCGTTATAATCAAAGGACAATTTTTAAAAAAAAATAGTTAGAATGATTAAACATAAAAGACAACATGGTTTTTCATTTATCGTTAATTTACTTAGCCTATGTTTATGAGATTTATTATGAAAGGAGGTGAGGGGGAAAATGGTGAGGGGAGGTGAAAAGTCGTTAATTTGCTTAGCCTATGTTTATGAGATTTATTATGAAAGGAGGTGAGGGGGAAAATGGTGAGAGGAGGTGAAAAGAGGTGAAGGAAAGGGAAAGAGAAAGGAAAAAAAAAAAAACCATAATTATTGTGATTGTAAATTTTGAAAAGATAATTAAAATAAAAAAAATTATCAATTAATTATATACTTTATTTTGATAAACAACACACTTATTTGATCTATTTTTAACATATTTTCATAATGAATTTTACTTTCTTTCTAAATTTTCTTATTTTATGAGAAAAACGAGAAGATTCATTATCTTTTTCTTTCTTCTCAAATCACTACCTACCATTAAAAAATAAAACATAAAAACTCACACCTTTCTCCTCTGTTCTTACAATCACAGCCTTGACAATGCGCAATCTATGACATAATTAATTTTACGGGAAATAGTGGTCACCAAATCTAGAGACAAGTAGCCTCAAAATCCCACTAATGGTGTTCGACTCAATCTTCTTCTTGAAGATCTTGGGTTTGAATCCCACTAGTCTCAAAATCCATGTTGGCCACGCCCGTTGACTTCGCTCAAAGCTTTACCCGTTGTTGGTGGGGGGCGCCTTGTCAGTGTCCGGGGGATTAGTCAAGGTGCGCGCGAGTTGATCCGGACACTCTCGTCACCAAAATAAAATAAAATCTAGAGACAAGTAAACCAACCTGGGTTGGTCTAGTGGTGTTCGACTCAACCTTCTTCTTGAAGGCCTTGACAATACGCCATCTATGACACAATTAATTTTACAGGAAATAGTGGTCACCAAATCTAGAGACAAGTAGCCTCAAAATCCCATTAGTGGTGTTCGACTCAACTTTCTTTTTGAAGATCTTGGGTTTGAATCTCAGTAGTCTCAAAATCCATGTTGGCCACGTCCGTTGACTTCGCTCAAAGGTTTACCCGATGTTGTTGGGGGGGACGCCTTGTCAGTGTCCGGGGGATTAATCGAGATGCGCGCGAGCTGATCCGGACACTCTCGTCACCAAAAAAAAATAAAAAATCTAGAGACAAGTAAACCAACCTAGGTTGATCTAGTGGTGTTCAACTCAATCTTATTTTTGAAGGTCTTGGGTTCGAATCCCACTAACCTCAAAAATCATGGGACGCTATATCAGTGTTCGGGCGATTAGTCGAGGTGCGCGCGAGCTGACCCGGACACCCTTGTCGTTCGAAGGATAAGTCGAGGTGCGTGCGAGTTGACCCGGACACCCTTGTCGTCCGAAGGATTAGTCGAGGTGCGTGCGAGCTGACAAAAAAAAAAAAAAAAAACCATAAGATAAACTCTTTTAACATTAGTTACCGCAATTATAAAATAATAAAGTGGGCTCCAAATACATTTGCACCAATAGGCTATGGGCTTCATCAACAAGGTCCAGCAAATATCCATGTCCAGAAAGTCCTGGTCCGGCTAGTAAAGTATTTTACACATCCAACGAATCACATGGACTGGGCCGTGAAATAGATTTTGGACCAGTTTTGGATCCAAAATTCCATGTTGTCCTCTAACGGCCCACAATCACATGATAAGAGCACTTGCACTAGTTTCTCTATCCCGAAGTATAAAGAATTTACACAAAAATAATTCATCTAATAAGTTTTTTATCTCTATCCTTATATGATTCTCTATTTCTCATTTCCTTCCCCACTTTTAAGGTATCAAAATATCATTCCCTATATCCTTTTACTATTATTGTATGCTTTCAAAAATTCTTATAAAATCATTATAATTTTAAATAAAATTTAAAACTTTCATATTATAAATTTCAAAAATAAATAAATCATAATATATATAAAAATATTTTTAAAACAAACATAATATATAAAAATTTTTATATATAACAATAAGTATATGTCAAATTAATACTAGAATTTAGAATATCAAAATGAATAATAAGATTGATTAAATTAAATATAGAAAATTTATTTAGCGAATCAATATAGGGAATTTTTTAGGTCACTTAATAAAAAATGGATCCTTATACAGAAAGAATGACCCTGTGGCACTACATAATATGGATAGGGATAAAAAAAAAATACTGCGAATAGTCTACTAAAATAATGCAACAAATATATTGTTCAACTATAAACGTTAGTATCCTTTTCAAAAAACAAAAAAATTATAGAGGTTAGCACGATATCTTATTATTATAAAAAGAAAAAAGGTTAGTGGTACATGTTCAATATGTACCTTAGAAGAAAATTTTGTACCGCTAACGAGGTCGTTTTAGTATAAAAGGTTAATGATGGTAGATAGCTTCCGTGAAATATCCTAAATATTATGCCCATATGTCAAGTTGCAATGATTTGTTTATATATATGTGATACGATTATAACATCATCACTTGAGCGACTCGGAATGCACCCTCTTTTACAATCTCACCGTTGAAGTGAAACACGGTCATTAATTCTACATATGTGAATGTTGTGGTCGTACAACTGAGATCATTTTCGATATTTGGAGACACCATAAAGTTTATAATGTCTATAATATTTGAAATATAAGTTGTACACCTCCGAGCTCAAAGTGATATCCATTTTTGTGTCTAATGTATTATGGGCGAAATATGAATGTTGAAACATTTTTTTGTGCTTATTACACTTATTTCTAATTAGCAACAATTTAATAATATTTTAGGTACACAAATGATCAAAAACTTTTTTCAAATATACAAAGTATGATAATTGTAAGCTCTTGAGGTTTATCCCTGAAGCAGATTGTGTATATTCATTAAAACTCGCGAATTTATTCATTTTTATTTGTAAATTTTTAAACATAATACATATGAGATATGTTTTAGTGGAAAGAGATTCACCGTAAGTGCTGCATGAACTAATTAAACATACACGTAGTTGATTATATGAGTGTAATATCTTGGAATATATAGATTCCGATTTAAAATACACGGTGTCAATTGAGACGTCCTTTATTACTAGAACATATATTACTATGTTCTGAAAACAAAAAACCACGACATAACGAACAATAATGCTCGCAAAAAAACCTAGAGCTATATATAGTGATCTTTACCTATTCCAATGACAATTATATAGTCCTCCTATTCTATGCATGCTTTCATTCATGCCTCAATATATATTTTCTCATGCATAGTCACACATGCCATAAACACAATACTCTCCATGAGGGCACTTGTTGCCACACCTACCACAGTTGTGTCTATCCCAATTCACATTGATGCAACTTCCTTTGCAACATGACTCTCCTTCCCTGCACCTGTGCCCGCACATAAGGCAGTTATCGCGATCCTTCATCACGTTTGTGCATTTCTTGTGGCAACAATCCGGTCCTGGACTTCCCTTCAGACGACAGAGCCTGGGAAGCTTGTCGCATTTGTACTTGTGATGCCAGTATCCGTAGTTGTCGATCTTGCTGAATAGTTCCTCTATGGTCAAGGTAGACGATTGAGCCTCACTTGTGTCTCGATCATGATCTTCGTTAACTCGATCGTGATCAAGTTGTGGTTTCGTGACTAGTATTTGTGTTGCTAGGACCAGAAGTACTAGGAAAAGGGAGAGCTTTGGAGACTTCATTGTGATGCAATGAAGTATATGAAGAAAATTGTATATTATGCCAAGTTTGGCTAATGAGAATGAAGTACCATGTTGTGTTTATATAGAGGAGCCTTGAATGCAATAGTTTGGCAAATGACAAGGACAAAATGAATATCCTTTTTGTTTGACATTGGTGGTCCAAATAATATAAATTAATGCTTTAACTCTTTAGATATATTGGTTATAAGAGCCATGCTGTCATGTCTAGTAAACCTAGCCCATCTCTCTGTTTCTTAATTTTATCATGTTGGCTAAATGATCTCCATGTTCATTTTGCAATGCTAATCAACGCGGAGTTAGCTCAAAATCAAAATGATCAATGATCTGATTCGAATATTTAAATATCATTTCAATATCTATTATGATTTGAATAATATAATTCGAACAATGATATATCATTTTGATTTAATAGACGTGATTAATAAGTGTATGTATTTTATTTGTAAGAGAAAAATGAAGTTTGCCGGCCTGTAATAATTTTGTTCCCTTAAAGCCTTGGAGAAGTCTAACATTGGTCCCTTCACGATCAAATTAAGGTTTGATATAGTATCAAATACGCACATGTATTTTTGTTCTAATTAACTCGATCCTATGAGATAGGACTATGATGAAACTACCAATAGCTAGGATTTTTATTTTCGTGTGATATTAAATGTTCTTTGTACTAAGCAAAATTAATCAAGGCATGTTCCACATGCTCTAAAGCTGTACGCTGTTTATTATACACGTATACTGTATACATCAAGACGAAATTAAACACTACAGTATTATACGTTCTGAATGTATGTGCGTTTTGTTAGTTTCCCATGTACACCGATTGTGAAGATAAAAAGACATAGCACACATATGCCATAATCATTATTACATTGTTAAATTGAAGATGTGTTGAGTTCATACATTTACTATAACTTAACTCCTGTTTGAGCTTACTCTTAATTAATTCTAATTAATTTTTTATTACAATAAGATTAAAGTAGCTATCTGATTTTGCTTAACAAAAGCTAATTGTCTTCTATTACCGCGTAATCCGAGTTGTCTTAGCTTGTATGGTTTGACTTGTCGAACTAAACTTGGTTACAGTACAATATTTCGCTCGTAGAGATACTCATTTGATTCTACTCGAATTCGATAGTTACCCTGAGCAAAGGGAAGGAAATTTTTCCCTTTTCAAGGTAATGTCAAATGTGAGGGAAAACTACCCGGACTTCATTTAGTCGACAATCATGTGTAATTGGCATACAAAAACTGAGCCTTAACATTCGACAAATCGAACTAGGTGACTAGCATAGGGTTAATATGACTAATACCACATAAACCCCTTCTTTAGAACATATATTTTCTTTTAACGACTCAAATATTGGGTGGGTGCTTTATAAGTTTTTTTTTTTTTTCTTCAAAAAATCACTTTCAAAATCGGAGTGGGATCATACACTACAAAAAATTAGGCACACGGGCGACTAAAATTTGAGATTTAGTCACCAATTCAAATGCCTCAAATTTTTAAAAAACCTGCTAGAAATCAGCGACTATTATTGATCTTGGTCGCAAATTTGACGACTAATATGGCTTTTAGTCGCTAGTTTTGCGACCAATTTTTTTTTTAGTCTCAAAATTAGCGACCAATTTTTTTTTAGTCGCAAAATTAGCGAGCAAAGATGTTATTTAGTCGCCAAGTTGGCGACCAAGGTGTTTTTTAGTCGCCAATTGGCGACCAATGTAATTTTTAGTCGCCCCATATTAGGTTAGAAACAAACTCATTCCTTTCCGCC
>JAOVYX010004310.1:0-10336 GCA_035668315.1 Drosera spatulata
ATCATACTGCTAGATGCTGAGCCAATGAAGAGATTCCAGTTCAACCTCACACCTCCTACACTTGCGCACCCCAGTGAAGATATTTTACAGCAGTTACTACCCTTAATGCATCTGGCCACAAGCATCAATCACCATAGTTAGCAAATTACACTTAATGCTCTCACATATTTCAGTATCATACGCTTCCCAAACACAGACTTTTGTCAAAATATCATACATTTTTACCCCCAAGCGTAACTAATTCTATATCCTATTGATCAGTTTCAGTCTCCTGCATTTTCACTGTTTATATCGTATTAATCAATTTCATGGGCACAATCAGGACAATCCCTAGTCTAGAACTCCTCCTCAAATCACCACATATAGCCCTGTTTGCAGCAGCAGCATTCACCGAGTTATTCAAAACCGCCCTGCCACTGTCATCGTACTTAGTCATCTCGATAGCCTTTTTAGCCGACAAGATCACCTACTCATCGCATTGCGCGAGGACGAACAGAATCCTCCTGTAAAACCCTAATTTTCATGCTCCGATCGAAATCATTGAATCAAGCTCCACCATCACAACCCCATACAACCCTAATCTGACAAACAACGAATAACACCGATCGAATTCTACAAGCCAATATCAAATGCCATAGGAATCGAAAGTTTAATCAGGAAAGGGGAAAGATTAAAGGCGTACCTGTGAGGGCCGAGTCAAAGCGCAAGAAAAGGGAAGTTGCCAATCACGGGATTCGATTCGAGGTAGCTTGAAGTTTGGTTTAGAGTATTGAGTTGAATCTCACACAAGGGAAAGATGATGTGTATCAGAGGAATGGGCATTGGGTTCACTGTTTATAACCTTTTTTCGAATGGGAATGAATGGGAAGATGCGTCTGGTTCACTTCGAAGGCGCATGCAGATGCTGGATGCTGAACAGGTAACAGCCATCAACCAACCAATCAAACCAACTCCTTTTTGCCTACTCGACGTATTAACTACTGCTGGTATCACATTTGGTGAACACGTTAATTCGATATAAAATTTAATATATATATTATGATGATTAAATTTAGTTTTTTTTTTATAAATTTAGCGAAAAATATCAATGATTTTATAAATTACGTATTTTTACTTAATACATATTGCGAAACGATCAGACGTGATTTGATATAAAAATGAGACTTATATTAATACGTATAGAATAATACAAAATACGTATGTATTGTAAGAATTATGAAACGGAGGTAGTATTACGTTATGCTCACTTCAATAGGATGAAAATAATAAAAGTATTTTGATAAAAGAAAAAAAATACTCCCTCCGTTTCATAATATTTACAATCGTTTGATTCGACACGAAAATTTATATGTGTTGAATTTTTGTGAAATTTGATAAAAAAAAAATTTAGGAATAATAAGATTGTTGTGAGAGATGATAATGAGTGTAATGCAACAAAATATGATTAACTTGATTTTTTTTATTAAATATGGATTAAAAGAGAAAATATTACATGTGAATTGAAACTGTCCAAAAAATATATTTCATATAAATTGAGATGGGGGAGTAAAAGTATTTGTAGGAATGGTAGTATTTTGTATTCATTGTTAATTTTTAGCAAGAATTTTTCTTTTCTTTTTGATAATAAATATCAAGAAATTATTTTTTTTTGTCATAAAATTAAAGGTACAATCCCTCCGCTCTCTTTATCATCATTCCTTCTAAGTATATTCGTAATCATGTTATATTTGAACATTGACGATGGAAAAAGGATGATCTTGTTTTCTTTTTCTTTTTATATTTTTGGAAGGCGTTTTCTTGTTTTTTAAACCACCCAGTATACCAATAGTTACGCGGCCCCGACTAGTTTTGGAATCGATTCAACTCGGACAATGGTTCTTCGAAAATGGAGAATTTAGAGGTGGAAGAGATTTATAACGTATTGCATCTCAGGTTAAAAGGGGTTGGCTTGGTAAGTGACTCCTCCCCTATTACCATGAGGTTAGTGATTCGTCGGCTTCTGAGGGCTTTAAGATTTAGTTTCTCTATAATCCATACATTTTGTCCTCCTCATACCCAACATTTGACGAAATTATGTATGTATGTTATTTTGTTTTGTTTTTCAAGATATAGGATTGATTCACAGACGAATAAACGTCATCCTAAAAATCTAACCATGGATTAGACACTTGCAAAAGGCATAAGGAAACAAACTCTCCCTTCTATAATAAGGGTATTTTATGATCAGGATAATATTACATACATTTCGCTCGTTACAGAGTGTTTGATGGGATTATATGCTTTGTTGTATTTGATTCATTATGAAATACGCTCCACCGGATACATGTAAGAGAATTCATTTTGTCAAACTAACCTAGTGGAGTTTTAAGATATAGATACGATGGGTTTTAATCATGTTACCCTTTCTTTAGGTGCACAATGGAGAGGATGGGCTTGTGATCGATTCTGATTTGCTTTTGCTTTGAGAGGCATGCTACTAGTGTAAGCCTCTTGGCTCGTTCATTATTTATGGTATTGTTGGTAGATATTTTGGGAGCCCTTTCAAGGACATCCGTCTGTGTTGTCACGTGCTTATCTCCTCCTGTTTCGCTTGTTTCCGTATTGCGGATTCTCTAACCTTATGGTAGGAATGAGCGATTTACCTATATTTAATTTTCGGCATTGATTTTACAGATTGTCTTCCTCGAAGATCATTGAATTTCGGAGTTGACGGAAAGTTCGTTGTTCCAGCACTTGGACTTGTATTGTTGATTCTGATGAAAGTACGGAGAAAAAGCCACATGTTGCTATATATACTACTGCTAGCTTGCCATGGATGACAGGAACTGCTGTAAATCCATTATTCCGTGCTGCCTATCTGGCAAAACACGGTGTATGGAAGGTCACTTTGGTTGTTCCTTGGTTGTCGCTGAATGATCAAGAGCTAGTATATCCTGACAAGATAACATTTGGCTCAGCCTCGGAACAGGAGGCTTATGTGAGGAGTTGGGTTGAGGAAAGGACTGGCTTTACTTGTGGCTTCGAAATACGGTTTTATCCTGGAAAGGTCAGTGAATATGCATAAATTATATGATTGACATTTTATTTTGTTATCCTGGGTTATGAGTATATTGAACTGATTCGAGACTTGGATTTGCCTAATTTATGTTGAACTAAAGGTTCGAATTTCATTGCAGTTTTCTTTAGAAATGAGAAGTATTCTTCCTGTAGGAGATATCAGCTAAATCATTCCTGATGAAGAGGCCGATGTCGCTGTTCTTGAGGAACCTGAGCATCTGACTTGGTATCATCACGGAAAAAGATGGAAAACTGAGTTTCGCCTAGTTGTTGGAGTTGTTCACACAAATTACTTGGAATATATAAGACGTGAGAGAATGAAATACAAGCAAACATTGTGAAGCAAGTGAACAATTGGGTTGTCAGCATCTACTGCCACAAGGTAAACTTCAAGATGCGTTTGTTTCCTTATGTAGTTGTTGGCATGGACTTCCTGCCAAAACATGTTAATCAGTTGCTGGAGTAAGTTGGACAATGCAAAATCAAGTATGCTGAAACCTCCAGTCTTGCATCCGAGATGTGATAGCTTACAGTTGTTTAGCAGATCTGTTTCCGCAGTATGGGCAGGAGCTTTCAATTAGCCATGACTGCTATTTCTCGTCACCTATGGTCCCATCCTTTTCTTACTCAGATAATTGCTTCTAGTGAATTGCAGGTGATTAGACTATCTGGAGCGACCCAAGAACTTCCCAGGTCCGTTATTTGCAATGTTCATGGAGTGAATCCAAAGTTTCTTGAGATTGGCAAGAAAAAGAAGATGGAACTCGAAAATGGAGGTCGGGCATTCACGAAAGGCGCTTATTATATAGGAAAGATGGTGTGGAGTAAAGGTTACAGGGAGTTGCTTAAGCTCCTGGAAGACCATCAAAAGGAGCTCACTGGTTTAGAAATTGATCTTTATGGCAAAGGAGAAGACTCCGACCAAGTCAAGCAAGCTGCACAAAAGCTGGACTTAGCAGTGAGAGTTCACACAGGTCGTGATCACGCTGATCCTCTATTTCATGAGTAAGTTTACTCACTGCAAAAACCTATTCTTAGTAAACGTGTTGTGAAACTGCTAATAAGCGGGTTGAATTTAGTCTGTGAGAAAACATTGCATCCATCAAATTCAGTAACCAGTCCATGTGGTTCTTGTTTAATTCGTTTTTCAGTTATAAAGTGTTCATCAATCCAAGCACGACCGATGTAGTCTGCACGACAACTGCAGAAGCATTGGCAATGGGCAAAATCGTTGTCTGTGCAAATCACCCTTCAAATGAGTTCTTCAAGCGGTTTCCAAATTGTCGTATGTATGACAACAGCAATGGCTTCGTAGTAGCAACTCGTAAAGCACTGGAAGATGAACCAGCCCCGTTAACCGACGAACAAAGACATGAACTCTCATGGGAAGCTGCCACAGAGCGGTTTCTGAGGGTTGCTGGTCTAATGGACGAACCCACTTCTGTAGATAACGTGACATCCAGGATGAAGGAGATGAAAGTTGCCTCGGTGTCTTTAGAAATGCAGAAGAAACTGGAGGATGTCTCAGCGTTTATCCATAACGCAGGATCTGGACTGGAGTTGTTCAGGAGAGCCCTTGGCTCCGTTCCAAGGAGCTTGCACGTTGATGAAGAACAGAGAAGAGAGCTCAGCTTGCCTTCCACGTCAGGGAAACAAAGCACACAAAAGCATTAGAAGGTTACCTTGCGAAGGCTTATTTGATCAGAGCTTCGCGCAAGTATTCTTTCTGTATTGCAAAAACAGCATTCATAGTCGAGATGGTACTAAATACCTTCTGTATTGTGTTTATGTTGATAGCTGAGACTGCTGGTCCTCTAATTGTACAAATGAATAGGTATTAAGCATGGTTGTGATTGTGATGATTAACTGATCAGCATGTGAAATTATAGATTGAAAATATTCGTATCACGTTACCTGTTTCTTTTAAAGGGTTAAATCATGTGGTTCCTCTTCTCCAAGTGCGCTGGCCGTGGTTCACATTTGAGAGCATGTCACATTCATTTTGACATGATCTTTTAGGAGAGTTGAAGAATATCTATGTCGTGAAAAACATTGATGTTTCAAATGCAAGCTTCAGTTTTTGTAACCCCGTTAGCAGTTGTCAAAAGGGAGGAACATCCTTCACTACTACTACAGTGGATAATTCGAATAGAAGACATACTCCACGTTCCCGAATAAATACAACACTTATATTTTTTTGATATCTCATAATAATTATAGCATATCCTATTTGAAAAATTTTATCTAAAAAAAATACTATCTTCGTTTCAAAATGATTGCAATGGCACACAGTTTAAGGTCCAATTTAATACGATCAAACTTCGTTTTTTACAAAAAGATTGCGAAACACTAACGATACATTAAGTTGTGAACTTTAATGATAAACCAATTTAAGATTTTTCTGACATCGTTAAGAATAATAACAAAATGTTTCGAAGTGCGTGCCATTGCATTCATTTTGGGACGAAAGGAGTATAGAATCAATCAAACTCAGATACAGTACACTTAATATCTATTTTCATAATTCTTACCATAAACCTTACTGTCATTAAAAAAACAAAAATTCAACACACATATCAAAACCGATGTCTATTATAGGTAGAGAATAAAACACATTGAACACGTAGAATGAATATCACGATTGTACCATATACACACTTCGACACTTGACAATCTTGTCATCGCTTGAGCACAATCAACGCATAAAAAATCCACACAACACGAAGACTCCGATGCCGCCGCTCCGGCGACCGTCTCGCCGGAGGTCCCGCCGGAGCAGGTGGCACGAATCCACAGATTCCTCTCCGTTCTCGGCAACGCCGCCGAGCTGCCGGCGGGGACGACGGGGAAGGACTCGTTCTCGGATCTGATCCGAGGGATCGTCGAGGTCGATCGCATCGAACGCGGCCGCGTCTAGTGTTCCTTCTCCGTCAAGCCTCCCATCATCGTGAGATTCTGATCGGTATCGTGTTTTTTGAGATGTGATTTATGTGATTGTGTTGTGTGCTGTATGATTTGATAGAGCATTTGTTGGGTCATGAGTGATCGATTTGGTTTGATATTAATGATTCATGGTCTGAGTGCGAGCGGAAGTTGTTGATGGGAGTTAATTTGCCTTTTTCTTGTGATGCGCATGTTACTCGCAGACGGAAGTAGTTGTTGATGCTTCCTTGGTGAGGAGCGGAAGAAACATAACTGTGATTTCTGTAGAATTTCGACTGAAGCATGCTGGGAAATTAGCGTACACTGCTCAAGCTACCTTCTTCAATTTGCCCGTATCGAAACTATGATCCGACAGCATATAGTCAAGCAAGTCGACATCCCTGAAGGACCAAGATCTCGGTTTCTAAGCCCCGCTGCTGTACACACTTTGCACTTGTGAAATGAGACGCAATAGGAGGGAAACGCGTTGTGCACACCCTGAAGTATCACGAAGGTGGATTGGTCATGTGTTTATGTTAGATCTGTAGAACGTGGTTTGAATGAATGCGAATGTGTGATATATATATATATATATATATATATGAGAAATACATGTATATTGTAAAAAGCAGTATAATGACTGCTATAAATATTATAGGTTAACGATTTTATATCGTAAGTTGAACAATATATATTATAAGTCAGTGAATGTATACAATCAAACTTTATAATTAAAATTTGACTGTATATATTCAACAAGCTACAGTATGAATTTTTCAAATTATAGTATAAATTTCTCAAAATGTTGTTTATAATAACCAGTACGTTGTTAATTACAGCATCAACAGCACGTCGTATATATAAATATTAAAGATCTGTAACTTTATGAGTTGCTTAGCTGTGTCATGTCATTAGCACATGCTTGTAACAAATTTTTACAATGGAACAAAGGAAGATGCATATTTATTATATATTATTAATGATAATTCAATTTAAATACTTTCATTCGATGTTTAACGAAAAAACCTCCCACGCGACATATTTTGTGAAATGGCGAATCTTCTCAACAAAATTGTAAATAATGTGGACCAAAGCAAGTATTGTCTATATCTAGGACGGAGCATAGTATTCCATGTTCTTTGTTCTTCGAAGACTAGCAGAGGGAAGCGCCAACAGAGAAATTAAAATTTTCAGCATCACTGGAATGACAAAAGTTTTCATCATTACATAGATTAGGTATCTAGTTTATGAGACAATTCTAATTATCCGATGCACAATTCTTTTTTCCAACACGTAACTGATCAACAACGAGAAATTTTCCTCGCAATGTCGTCCTTTTTTGGTCTTTGGCTTGGAAAGAAATAGTCAAATTGACCTCAACAAACTTTCGGTACTTATCCAAAAATTCTTTCGTGTACATCAAGATGTATACTGATATTTCCCAAATCAAAAAATCAACGCATTGAATATATAAAATCTGCTCAAGATTAAAGGCAAGATGGCTGAAGATAAATACATGTTCATTCTCTAAAAAAAAAAAAAAAACAAGCAAACAAACAAACAAACAAAGTCCTCATCAATCTACAGATTCAACAAACTTTAATGGATTAAAAAAATCATGAGAGATATTTTGAAAAACATGATATACTCCCTCCGTCGCACTCAAATTATAACAGTTTGATTCGATATAATAATTTATGTATGTATTGAATTAATAAGAAATGACAATTTTATGATATAAAATAAGGATATTTTGATTTTTTTTATAAAAAAAATATTAAATATAAAAAGATAGCAGTTTGAATGAGACATCAGAAAAAGTGTTAAAATTTGAATCAACAAGGGAGTAATTAATGCCCTTTCCATGTTCTTTCCTCGGACCTGCGTCGCAGCTTCCTCCACAAACCTCTACTATATATAGAACCAACCCCTTCTGCCTCATCCAGAATTTCAGAAATCATCACATCAATTTTCAGAGAAGAAAACTATGAGTAGTTTTACCTCTTCGTGTTCATCAGCATTCAAGTTGGACATCACGATCATCTCCGCCGAGGACCTGAGAATAGGTAACAGAAGGCCGGTAAAGAAAAGCACGTCCGTTAGGGTCAGGGCGTTCGCCAATGCTGCATACCAGGCGACGAAGGCTGACATGGAAGGCGGAAGTTACCCCTCGTGGAATGAGAAGCTAGAAATAAGCATGCCGACTGGGACGAAATTCATCACCTTGGAAGTGCTGCACCGGTCAAGCGATAGAGATAGTGGCAGCAAGATGATCGCCATGGCGCAGGTGCCTGTATCTGATTTCATTGGTGATGGTACACCACTGGGTTACTTGCATCTATTGAGTTATAGGTTGAGAGATCCGCAACGTCAGCCGAATGGGATCATCAACTTCATGGTGAGAGTGAAGACGGGGTTGGATAATCATCAAAGTGCTTGTGTTGATGCTCCAAGGCCGCAGGTAGGGTTTCCTGTCGTTTCAGGCGGCAAAAATCAGTGTTCGCTTATTGCCACAGGAATTCCAGTCAGTTACAACAGTTGCACAAATGTTTAATGCATAAGTTAGCAGGCATGCATGTGTATATGATATGGCTCGAACAGGCTACAGTCGTTTCTTGATTTATTGAACCACATGATGTATATATTAAGAAGGAACTTGTCAAGTCAAGCAAATTTGCTTTCAATGCAAACCTATGGGTTCTCAAATTTCTGAAACAACCCAGAAACACCAACATAACTATATTTCTTACCAGTATGATTCCTTGCTTCATAAATTAAACACATAGAATGCATTCAAAAGATCAAACAATGGACAACACAGAAGACTTACAGCATCCTCCAAGGAAATGTTCTCAATGCGTGTATCACAGTCGAACCCAAACCATTTGTGGATATCACTTTAAGTTATCGAACTCCTGAATTCTTGTATTGGTGAACCGATGATATCATCTGTGGTTCCTCCTTCCTGTTGTAAAATATCAGCTCAGAAAGAGAGAATGCGACAGCGGTCATCACCTGATCACATGCAGCATGCAGAATCATTATATATGCATGGATAACAATGAACAATAACAAAAGCATACCGCCCTGGCTCGGGTTGCGACAACGAACACGTCAGATCCCAGAGTTGAAATACTACGCCTGGGAAAAGAATCATGTATGCGAAGTGTATAAAGAAAAAACAAAGGCAACTGAAAAGAATCAGATAATTCAGATAATACAAGAGAACACGGTGATGGCAGAATCCAGATACTTTGCAACTAAACCAGACAAAGCCAGTACAAACGTGAGAAACTGATCGAGGATAAGCTTACAGTTGTCCCATGCTGGCATAAAAAAATCGGCACTGTGTTTCTGGGTATACATACAAAAAAACAAAGCTAAGAACCCGGCCATAAGCCGTTTCAAGCTCATCAGATACAAGAAAGAATCCGGCTAATACTCGAGAACAGTGTGAAACTGCTGGATTTCGTATCCCAGTGATGCTCCAGACTCAATCTATTGACACGCTAACTCGAGCATTCAACTATTCTAATAAATAAAAGTCTTCCAAATCATGATCGACGTAAAAACCTGGAATACAATACATACATATATGAACTTGTAAACCATGCAACCTCCATGCCACACCACACCCATTTGCAAACATGGTTAGGGAAACAGTGTGGGCAACAAGTGATGCTCCAACTCTTCACACAAAGTGATCCATTACACACTGGAAAAACCAACCTACTAATTCTCAAGAAATGCCTTAACAAAGCAGATGCTTCGAGACAGGGTATGAAGGATAGGAACAAAAGAATACGACATTCCAGGAGAGAACCAGTACAAGCGCCTAACAACACATGGCTCACTCATAAATTACTTAGTTGCAACTTCATTTGCCAATAGACTCCCGATCTATAAACTTAAGCACCTTCAGATAACTGATCTGTTTCCAAAAGCAGCATTTTGGTGCTCTGTTACTTTAGCATACATCCAGATACTCCGACATGGCCCCTTGCCAGCTCTGCCCTGATGAGCAGCAAGTCTTGGCAACTATGCAACAACAACAACAACAACAAATCAAGTCTTTATCCCATCAAATGGGGTCGGCTACATGAATACGACGGCCCAATTCCAATCTATCATATACATCATCTTCTATAAGATTATGATAGGTCATATCATACTTCAAGTCTTGGCAACTATGCAACAACAAAAATCACATTTACACCGCCAAAACAGCTGACCATCTTATTTTTGTAACTCCAAACTCATCTCTTAGCGAACTCCGGTACAAGACGTTGACACAAGTCAGGAGATGCATGCGACAGTTCTGCACCACAAGCGTAATGATCAAAGAGAAACAATTTTA
>JAOVYX010004311.1:0-10335 GCA_035668315.1 Drosera spatulata
TTTCTTCGAGCTTTTACTCTTCGATCGGCTTCTGAACTTATCCTGTTGTCGTCGATCCTGTCTCCCTCTTATGAATAACGTATTATCAGAGTTTGAGGGTCTGGACGATTCCACGAGCTGGTGTCTCAGCTGGCTACTGGTCAAAGACGTCTTAACATCTTCTAGTGATAAAGAATCCCTACTATGAATCATAATAGTCACAAAGGCCTCATAGCTGCTAGGGAGAGAGCACAACAGAATGACAGCCGCCTCTTCATCATCGATGGTGACTCCAACATTTTTCAGACCAACAAGAATAGTCTGAAACTTCGTCAGGTGCTTTTCTAGTGAGGTAGTCGATTCTTTCATTTTGAAAGAATGGAGACGCTGTCTCATATACAAACGAGAAACAACAAATTTGCTCATGTATAAGCTGGACAGCTTATCCCAAAGAGCCTTGGCAGATTTTTCCGCCAGGACGTTCTGAAGAATGTCGTTAGAAAGACACAGCTGTAAAGCCGTACGTGCCTTCTTATCCATCTTCATCTTATCTTCGTCTTTCATTTCTGCTGGTAACTTATCAACCCCTTTCAGAACCTCCTCGATTCCTTCTTAGGTTAATAGCGCAACGACTTTGACTCTCCAGAGTCCAAAATTGTTTGTGCCATCAAATTTTTCCACGTCAAATTTCATAGGCGCAATCGTACTGAAATTTTTTTCTCTCGAAAATACTGTTCCTGTCGGAGTACTGTTCCAAACTCTGATATCAGTTTGTTACGAACGGGTCTGTTAATTATAAACACAAACAATAACAAGCGCGCAAAATAAATTGAGACAAAGATTTTTACGTGGAAACCCTTGCGGGAAAAAACCACGGGCGGTCGCCGACGACGAAGAAACCACTAATCAAATGAGAAAATACAAAAGAGGAGTTACACTCAAAATATTGGGAATCTCACAATAAGGGATAGAGATAATAATTTCTAAAACAAATCCCTTAAACCCTCAATGTGTTTTTGTGTGTATATATGAACAGTACTTTTCTTTTTCTCTCCTTCCTTATCTCTTCACCAAACCCACTCAAATCCCCTTGGCTCTTTCTCTCCCGGCTCTCTGCCCCTCTTCCTTGCTTCATTCTTCCTCTCCTCTCAAATCCTTCTTATACTCAGCACCACGCGGAGACGAACGCGGAGAAGCCACGCGATTTTGATTTTGAGGCATCATCGTCGCACCGTCAACAAAAACAACCAAGTTAATTAGAGTTTGGTTGCTAGAAAATATTACGAAATACATCGTATTTCTAGGTTCTAATACCCCTCGTGACTAAACTCATCATCGGCGAGATATTCTTGCTACAAAGTCGCAAAAACAAGGAACCATTTACGGATTTACCCCGTACCCTCTATAACTTGAGTAAGGTACTTTCACCATGCATGCATAATTGCTAACCTTATTGTAGTTGAACTGTGACAGAATCAGATCTAAGTATAACTTCTGCAGTTTATTCTCCTTATATGAAGATATTATCTGTTTTAGGTTGTACATTATCGATTCGCACAAACTAACATGCTCCTAAATATATGATACATCTCAATTAACCTTGTCTTTTGCCCGAAATTTTTGGGTTTGTTGTTGTTGTATAAGGACATCATCCTCATTGTAAACCATCTTCTCTCCTCCACAACCTAGGCTGGACTGACATAACGCAATACACGTATTGTAAAGTTCCACGTTCAAGAAAAGCGATCTGATAATTTTGACAGGAGATGTGGTATATATTCACTTTATTGTTCTATGACCACGTTGTTGTAAATTTAGCTCATTCCTTTCACGCTTGGCGGCTAAATGTGAACTCGACAGGCGCGTATATTAATGAGTATAGAAGTGGGATAAGGGCAAATGTCCCATTGTCCCTCTTTTTATGATCATGGAAAATTTGGACACAATTAATCTATATGTGTACACGGCCTAAAAATGGAATACTCTTGCCACTTTTCTTCTTCGTATGTTGCAAACTTATAACTGCAAGGTGGAATCATCCATCGCCCTTCATCTTGGTTTAATATATAAGGTCAGTCATCAGTCATCCACTTGTCGAGTAACGATTGTATATTCCCTCGATTTAATACCAAAAAAAATTTACTAATGTGGAACAACACAACAATAGAATTAAAGCTGGTCGTGTGTTGAACACTTATTTACATCCGAATTCTATCTAAAGTCGAGCTAATGGTAAAAGAGCATCTATGCTAAATGCATTATCAAAGTTATATTATACCATTTTTGTTACATTCAGACTCCATGCCAAATGCATTGTCAAAGTTATAATATAGCATCTTTCTTACAATCTTACATTTCAATTGTCAAAATATTCTGGGCTAAATTTTGAGATTACTAAAGTTATATTTGGTAAAGAACATTAAATATTTTATGTCATGGAGGACTTTGGCGACAAAACAACAAAAAGAGGTCAAATTGAGTTGAGAAATTCAAAACAAAAAAAAAAAATTGATTTTGTTATAATATGAAACGACACCATCCAAACAATATTTTTATATTTTAACAATTTCATATTATTTGTTGTCAAAATATGGATTGCTTGCGGCAGATGCTCCATGCAATATAATAACCTTGTATATTAGATGTGTAATAATATTTCTTACCTTACTTTATTTTTATTTTATTTATTTTTTTGAAATGCTATATAATCCAACTCCGTTGATCCATAAAGTGAACCAACGCAAGCGAGAAAATAAATGTGTGAAAAGGATGCAAAACAAAGAAGTAAATGTCCATAACAGACAACAAACACAGACTAGCAGTGCAATAATAGCTAGTGCTTGCTAGACAGGCTGCTGAGCGCGTTACATTATTTAAATCTCATATTCGTAAAGTATTCGAGAATATGACAATTATGGTAGAGACGTGGCTAACCAAGAAAACACTGCGCCTCGAAGGATGAGACAAACGAATACCTTCTCCCAACAGCCTCAAATAAATGATAGGCGGTATATAAAAACGGAGTAAAGTGCGGGTTTGTCGTATATGTGCAAGTAGATGTTCGACTATTGGATCTGTGATCTGTGTTTGTTATTGTAACCTTTATGAATCTTGTTGGTAAGTTTAGGGATTTGTAGAGCTAGTATATTTTATGTAACAGGCTAAGTTAATTTTTTTTATAAGAAACCGGCTCAGACATATGACATATACGTTTATAACACTTATTATATTAAGATGTCATAAATAAATTACAATATTATGTTATTTTGAGATTATTTTTCTACAAAAATATCACAACATTAATAATTTATATCACATCAATTTATCCAATTATCTTTTTTTTTCTTATTTTTCTCGCAGTTTCATTGCCAAAAATCAAAAAACAAATTAATCTTTCACACAAAAATCAACACATATAAATTATGTGTCATCTTCCTCCATGTTATTTTAGCACATAAAAACGAGCCAGTGAACATCTTGCATGGTTGCTATGAGGCTTATGATCTTGGTGATGCTTCAAATTAATCCAAGCATCGTAAACTTGTTGTATCGTTTATGTTCCACTATCCATCCGATCCATGCGATCTATTGACAAATACTATCCTGTTGCATAATTTTTACTACGTCGTCCACTTAATTTTTCATTATTTAATAAACATAAATATAAAATCTTATTTTCATATCAAATAATTTCCAATCCTCTCATAACATTTTAAATAAACATTGTTTTTCATGATAAGTTAAAAAAAAAATACACCCGATCATTCGTACGACACAGATTAAATTTTTATCTCGAGAATGACAAAAAAATATACTCTCTTTATTCCACAAGTAATCCAATATATATGTATTTTATATTATTGTATACGTATGAATATAGGAATTTTTCACATGAAATCACGTCTGATCTTCTGTAATATATATTGGGTTGAAGTACGTAACTTACACAATCATTAATAATTTAAAATAAATTTATAAAAAACAACATTTGATCGTCGTTATACGCACGTCAAATTTTACGTCCATATATATACATATTCAATCAAAAAATTATATTATCTATGAATGGAACTATGGAAGGGAAAGGAGTGTTAAAATATTACACAAATAATAGACGGAGGAGGGAGCACTAGATCTTATGGAGTGTCCAACCGAACACAGTAACTTTTAGAGTTACAGCTTTACTCATAACCTTTATCCTTTCTCTTACCTGCAATGAGTGTGTGGATATGCATGAACTAATGTTTATCCTCTCCCAAACAAGTCAAAATTCCATAAACAACCACCTACGTGTACAATTTCCATTCGACCAAGTAACACCCCTCCCATCACGTGCGGCACGTGGTCCTCTCCTGCTAGTAAGCGTGCCTCGCAGATTCACGAAACCGTATAATCAAACCAAGAAGGTTCCCACTGCCCTCTCCATTCACACACGAGCCAATTCCCCTAACCGGGCTAGGTCACTTCCCTCATCTCTCTCACCTTTTTTCTCAGCGTTTTCGTCTCTCACATTTTCACGTTTTCCATTTTCTGTTTGTTATTCTCCGAATTTTCCTCTCCCTATATATACACCTCACTGCAATCAAATCAAGCTCGGTGACGGCGATTGAGTGATTTGGTCGGAGGCGGTGTGCGCCGGCGGCGGCGGAGGAGGAGATTGAGTGGAGTTTGGCTGGAGGCGATGGGGTCGTGGTTTCGGAGCATAACGACGCCGTTTCGGAAATCGTGCATGTTTCTGCACAATCATGGAGGAGAGCAGCGGGAGAAGGGAGAGATGATGCAGATGCAGCAGAGGGAGAAGAAATCGGCGTCGAGCAAGCCTGGTATGTGGTTCCATGATCTGTGGAATCGGATTGTGGTTTTGAGTTTGGTTGTGGTTGTATTTGACTGCAGTTTGTGTGATTGTTAGGGTTTTCGATTGTGTGGTGTTTGTATTGATGATGTGTGGTTGATTCATGTGGTTGTGGACGTTTTGGTGAGATTATTAATTTAGGGTTTACGATGGTCAAAATTGGAAAAGAAAACGAGGAACCGAAGAACTAAGGAGTTGTGTTCTTCATTTTGTTGATGGTGTCGTCTGGTGATTTGAGTGTATCGATAGATATGTTGATCATGTTTTCGATATCTGCCAGTATTACGAAAGTGTCAACGAGTGAAATAGTCCAGAATCTTGATATATATTTGTAACGAGTTTTTAAACACCAATATGGATAGAATGTTCTCAACCATTAAAGTTTAGATTCTTATGGTGACGTTTGGAAAGATTTTTAGCTTTAGTGGATTGTGCTCATCGAGTTTCAGGCCGATCAGATGTTACTTGCTACTTTCCTCGATCTAAAGAAAAATGAAAAGGCAAAACAGTTTCGAGGTTTTGTTAGAGCTTGTGTGACGTGACTAACTATAGCGTTCTAAGCCAATTTGTCGTTTGACAGTACTCGTATTTTTACACATTTTTACCGAGTTCTGAATATATTTTTGTTGTGTAGTTTAGTGAAACTACGAAGTTCCTCGATATACTAGTATCATTCAAATTAAATGTTCGGTTTAGTTTGAGAGAGATTTAAATTCCTATTCGAAGGCTTTTAGGACAGCTTGTGTTGCTTTTATGGTATTGTTCAGCTTGACTTGGTCATTTTTTTTATATTGTGGTTGACTTCTGAGAACGCGTATTTGGCAGGTGACAGTATCTGATATGACACAGTTGGCAATTTAATGTCAGATTAATAAGGTGATCGGTGAATTAATTTTGTGTGGAATGAGTACATCCCTCACTCGTTTTATCTTTTGGAAGTTTCGGCCCTAAAACACTGTAGAAAGTGCTGTCTAAATGTCAAGTATTGCATTTCATCGGACGGTTTGAACTGTTTAAAACTACACTGTGTCAGTGTTTTATAATCTTGCTCATGAACAAGGACATAGTTGCATTTTATTTTATTTTAAGTGAATGCGAAATTCAACTCAAGGTGGTGCAAGATTGTCGTTCATGGCTGTGTTGGAGAATTTAGTGAAATCGTGCAAACCTGAGCTAAGAATCGTGTAGGGAGAGCTAGGCTAAGAAAAAGACTTGGAGGATCTTGACCGAACATAATGTCGGGGAGGGTGACCTTGTAGTCGGAAGGAAATCATAGTAACAACAGGCTACCATTTACAGGCTACCATTTTATCAATGTAATTTCATTCAATGGAATGCTACAGGAGATATAAGGAACAACATCCTTTCCACGATTGAATAACGAACTGTGCAACAAAGGAAAGTAGAATAGGCAGATCCTGTGCTCTTCAACAACTTTATTTATATATTGAAAGCTCAGATTAGACATATAAGTATTACAGATGGGTCATGCTTTCTTTTTGAACACAAAGAAGAATGCTAGGCAGGTACGTGCATTTACATTGATATGCAGAAGTTTGGGAATCTGAAAATATACACCATCTGAATTGTTCTAATGGTCTCTATCAGATCTGTTTAGAATAACTTGGGGAAGTATAACGTACTCGTCGTATAGCCATTGTGATTTCCAATTGTCATGGTGATTCATATGTGTTCACATAATGAATGGAATCTTATGGACGTTGGGTGCAGACTCTGTGATTTATGTTCATACTACTGCTTGTTCTTCCCCGGCTCTTTCCATGAAGCCAATAGTGATATGAATCAAGATATAAAAATTCGTGTGTGGTATTCAGATTCTGTGCTGTAGAAAATAACATTTATTTACTTCGTGACATTGTGCCTGCGTCATCCGTGATCTGTAGTTTTGATGCTAAAGTCTTCATTTGCTGTGATGTGTGTGCATCTACAGGACTTGAGAATAAGGTGATGGATCTGCAAAGTGAGGTAATGGCTTGTGGTTACGAGGATATTCAGGTTATGTGGTCTATGTTGGACAAATCCAAGCACGAGCGGTGTGATGTCTCCCCGTAATTGTCTACATCATCATCGCCATCGATGTGTGTGCAGGCTCTGGGTAATCCCAACAATCATATGATCTGATGTTGAGCTTCTGGCTTCTTCCCACTCTGTTGTGGTGCTTTGTTGAGTTCCTTGTGTAAATATCCTTGAGAAGATTCCGCTGTCTCTGAAGTCTGGCATGACCTTTCGAAGAGTGAACCCATCGCTTCCATGGGCAATTTTCAGTTTGACCATTCAGTTCCGCCTCCAAATAAGAAGCAAAGGTTGATGAGATACACGCCACTGCGTCGTGTAAGATGCACTCTTTTCTCCTTGTTTGGAGTTCGAGTCTGGCATTTTTATGTGTTTCCAACTTTCCATCCGTGGATTTCTTTTGTGTTTGCAACAGTGGAATCCCCATGACCAGTGTGGATCATGGTGTGATTATTGCAATGGAAATCTCTTTTTGTGCATCTTCATCTGGCATTTATACATGGATTTGCGGTATGTTTGAGTTTGATCAACCAATCACTGATTCGTTGTCCATAGCACTTACACATCGACTGGCAGGAAGATATTTATGGCCATGACTTACTATTGTGCTAAATCAATGGGTTAATTGTTTCGCACAATAGGATTACTGAAAACAAGGACATTTGTGAGCTACGGAGACATGAATTCAACTAAACTGACATCTCCCAGTTGAGTAGAGCAAGTTTAAAAGTTTCTGGCAGCTACAACATGGTAAAACTCACGAGTACATAAGCTACGCATAGTTGCACATATATCATTCAAAGAAAACACGGCCAGAATCTGCGCCATGCCAAGTTCTTCAACACTGAGTCCGAGTTCATCTATTCAGAACCTGGAGTACTTCGAGAAGTGCTTGCTTTACCATAGAGATGGTTTCCATAGAGATGCTGGAGTGCATTCAATGTGAACCATGCGAATCAACGAGCAACCCTATCCTCTTTGGCTTCGAGTGCTTCCACTTCTTCGTTCGAAAGAATATCGACAATTGGTTCAAACAAGTCCCACTCTTTCCTCTTCCTGATGATCAGAGGACAAAAGAATTGAGTCCTGAGTTTCTAGTTATCTTCTAAAACAGGAACTTCAAAAAGGGTGATGCAACACTAATAAATTATCAACCATCGACAAAAAGAAATACCTGACAACGCTGGATCTGTGGCCAAATGATTTTGCCAAGTTGACTGCAACTACCCCGGTTTTACTGAAAAGGAAAGTAGTTAAGTTCATTACTGATTCTACTTCAACAGCAAACCGACGAAAATGGATCAACACACTAAACGTGCAAGAGGTTTCTGCGGTATAGTAAGGGGCAAAAGAGGCCAGAGAGATGACAACTGATTGAACAACATTGATAGAAGACAGTACCAATAAAGCTTACCTAGACGAAACATATTCATTTCCTCGGCGGCCTTTCTTGATCAACTTAAT
The DNA here is from genome assembly GCA_035668315.1 of Drosera spatulata. Classification (NCBI taxonomy): domain Eukaryota; kingdom Viridiplantae; phylum Streptophyta; class Magnoliopsida; order Caryophyllales; family Droseraceae; genus Drosera; species Drosera spatulata. The sequence goes on from JAOVYX010004311.1 coordinate 8,330, forward strand.
TTCCTTTGCAGTTGTAACGTTTTGAACTATTATCTAGAGCCAAATACAGTTGAAATCAGCGTAGATAATCAATTCGAGCACAATATTGTAAATCAAAAGGTAGCAACAAGTTGGACAATACCTGGTATAGTTGCTGCCGGATGGAGAATGCAATAGCGGGCTGCAAAAAGAATCAATCTCAGCGTTCCTAGCAATTCTAAAGTGAGCGAAAAATGGATGAAAGAATGTATGAACAAGTTGCAGGAGATGGGAAACTCGAAGGAGCAGCCAAAAAACCTTCGAAAATCTTTTAGTTTGCAAGAAAAGGGGGCCTAATAATGGGAAGCCAGAAACTAGACAAAAGTTAAAACCAGAGATGGCCACCGTTGAAGTATATTGCCTTCACTCCAAGCAAAAGACACTATCAAGTGTCGGTCTCCACCACGAAAAGATGAACCCCTAGAGCCACACAAGGTCTGCCTGGATTTCTTGGTTCTTCGCTCAACTGCTTTGCCTATTTACTAGAGAAACTTAGAATTCCTGAGCTCGACTATTTATATAAAAAAATTTCCATGCCTCTTATCTTGTATAGGTCCGATACTGTTGACGGTAAGATATAAGAAAATGAATTTATACTTGTCACTTGATGTAAAACCCATAACACAAGGTCTTGGATTACTCCAAGAGGGCTTGTGATATTAGACCACTGCCCAGGCACAAACATGAACAACCTATGTTCAGATGTTCTATCCAGATCATCTCCTAAATTCATGAAAACTCGACACTTCTCCACTAGATTTCTATCAACCCTTTTCGATAGACAATACAAGCTTTAGAAGTGTCAGAAGAAATTGGACACACAAATCATATAGATATGTAAAAGGACATTGACAAAAATTCATGCTCACAAGTACTAAACAACATAAAAGAAAATTTTACTTTAGTGCATGCATCATATCAAGTTTTGAGGTTTAACAATAGTATAGTAGTTAATTTAGCTGCACTTACTCCAACTTCAGGGTCTTCAATGCCCATGTCAGTACAAAAAACACCTTGCAAACTCCTCCGGATCACTCTCCATGTTGTTCAAGTCCTAATCCACGAATACACTATAAGCTAACTTTAAGGAAACCAGAAAGATCATGAAACGTGAAGTAATCATGGTCCATGGAAATATAATAAATGCTTGTTATGCGAGACTCACCCACAAGAACTGATCCCAAATAAGAGTATGGTTTACTCGTAGATCAAGCTGTAAATCAGAAGAGAGATGTAAGTAAATTTCAGCAAAGACAATGTTCATACTAAGAATGAACCATTAACAAGAAACAGAAACCTTGATAGGTACAATCTTCTCACCAACGTGCATATCTTGCCCTTCATACGAGCGTAACTCTGCCAATTGTGTCTGCAAGGATTAGCACCAGTAAGAGAACATTAAGACAACTGATAACACAGAAGAAACAAACTTTAAAAAAGGAGTACTTTCTTAAGAACTTGAATACACAAAAGCTTTTACTTCAGAGTCTATGAGTTGCCGATGACTAAGAGCCTACAGTTGGGTTCAAAGAGATCTTTAGTTAAGACATGAGAGAGTAACTTCGTAAAGTTAACCAACCTGGGTTGGTCACGTCCGTTGACTTCGGTCAAAGGTTTAACCGATGCTGGTAGAGAGGGGGACGCCTTGCCAGTGTCCGGGGGATTAGTTGAGGTGCGCGCGAGGTGACGCGGACATCCTCGTCATAAAAAAAAAGAAAAAAACTTCGTAAAGTTAAGGTTCAAAGAGATCTTTTGTTAAGACATGAGAGAGTAACTTCGTAAAGTTAAGGACGGAGGGAGACTAACAGGGGATGGGGTTGAAAATTGAAATGCTGGAGGCCAACTCCACTTACTTGGATGGACTGAGCAATATGCGTAACGGATGCTGGAGGGAGCTTCTAAGTCCTTCACTATAATAACCCGAAAATTTGTCGGATTTAAATATATATATTGGATTAAAAATATACGTACGAAGCGTATGCAACGAA
>JAOVYX010004312.1:0-10334 GCA_035668315.1 Drosera spatulata
CAGAAACAACCCCCTAAAGCCTAGAGCACTTTCAGGGCTCTCACCTTACTTACATTTCGGACAGATATCTGCCCAGCAATGTGCCCTGGAAGCTCGTAGTGTTCGTAAACTCTCTCCAGAGGTCTGTAGCTAAATTTCTGCAAATGAAAGCTTGTTTGGGTGCTCTGTGAATCAGTGGGGATTGACGTCTGAAAAATGCTATTCTTATTTTGTTTTGGTCCTTTGGGAATTCTAACTTGTGACGTTAGCAAGTGATCGAGTCAATGGGAACTCAAATTTGTGGTGGAAGGCCTAGGAGATATTTTGTAACTTATTAAGGCTTGTCCTGCTTACTCCTGTGGACCATGGACAACATGTTGACCTCCCTCATGTCATGTAATGTATAAATGAAGATTGCATGTTTCGTGCTCCACCCACATTAGCTCTTATACGAAGTCAAGGAACTCATTCTAATAATGAATAATATGATTTCTAGAATGGCATTCATACCAAAAAGAACTCCACACTGTTGCTGTATCCCGCTTATGAATTTTGGTTTTTTTTGTATGTATGTTATTCGACATTGATATTTGTCACTGATATAGTGTCATTTGTATGCACTTTTGAAGGCAGTCGATGCATTCCTAGAGGAGCTGATTATGACTCTCTCAAAGGAGCCCGGGAGTGGGCTTGTAAGACCTTGATGGATCATGCATCTGTTAAACGAGAACCTCTATATCCGTAAGTAGTGGACTAGTTAGGTTGTTTCTGTTTTCCTGACAATTAGTTCAGTTCTTTGAGGTCCTTGGTATTCATTGGATGAACGGAATTGCAGGAGGGAACAGTTGGAGAAAGCACAAACCGCAGATCCTGTAAGATGATCCTTGAATATGCAAGCGCAGTCAATTGTCGGTTGTGTTTTAGTCATTGTTAGCTCTTGCTCTAAAAAAAACAAAATCTTCCTCGTTTGATCATCTATTTGTTGATTATAAATAGTCTTGTTTGTTTACTTTTCAGCTATGGAATGCTTCTCAGTTGAAAATGGTTCATCACGGGAAGATGCACGGCTTTATGCGGCAAGTAACTTCACTAGCACTCAGATTTTTCTATAACTCATTTGTTAGTCATTAGCACCCAGAGTGAGCCCATTCTCTGGGTGCCATTTCTGTCCCAGATTATGTCTTCCGAGTTCTTGATTGCATTATGATTGACTGATAGTCATGATTTTCAAGAATCCAACCTTATGACTAGAGGGATATGTTTGGTCTGTTCATTGGATGTTCATCAAGAGTGTTTTATTTAGAGGTTCTAGTCCTGACAAAACAAACAAATTTTCACTCTGTCGATTGGGGTTGTATGCATTATTCCATCCTTCACCGTACTTTGAATGGAAGCCTTCGACACAAGAGTCTTGTTTTTTCTAGTGTTCTTGTTTTTTTTCTATTGTTGTTTTATTTTCTTCCTTTTTTTTTTTTTCTGTCTTTCTTTTTTTGGGTACCTTTTTGTTAATTGCTTAGCTCAAAGTTGAAGTAGTGCAATATAGACTGATCAAAGTTAATATTGCATTCCAAGTGGCAAAGAGTTGTTTCCCATAGCAAGGTCTGGATTCGAGAGAGTCTTGTAGATCCAACAACATTGTTGGAAGAGTTGTTGCTATGGATAACGGGTGGTTTAACCATAGAAGGTTTTATATGTCATCAGATTGCTGAACTCCTTGGCCTGCATAAACAATTTCGTGAATGGTCCTTACTTCGTCATGTCTGTACTATAATTACGGCGCTTATCTGGAACTAGAGGAGTCAATCCTTGCGTGTTATCTCTTCCTGCATGGAACTTCTGAAATATATTTCATGATTTTGTTCTAGTTCTGATTGTTGTGCATAAAATGAATGTAGGATGTACTGGGCCAAAAAAATCCTTGAGTGGACCGCTGGACCTGAAGAAGCGCTTGCAATCGCCATTTATTCGAATGACAAGGTACCTTTAGCCACTCGACAGCCTTCTCTTGAAGATTTCTCTTCTTATTTTAATAGTCAGTTTAGGCCTTCCTCTTCTCTGCAGTATCAGATAGATGGAAGAGATCCGAATGGGTACGTTGGTTGTGTTGACGGTGACTCAAGCTCACGGCCGCCTTTGACTAGCCACCACCCTTAACCAGCCACCGTCGCCTTTGTCCTCATCCAGTCACCGCTAGCCGTCGCCGTTTTTGTCCTCATTCAGCCACCTTCGTCTTTATCTGGCAGAGGAATTTCGCACGCCTCTTCCTTCTGATTTGAGAGGTTTTTCTTTTGCTATAAATACGGGCCAGAAGATTTGAGAGGAAAATCAGAGGAGTGCAAGACAGAGCCAAAATCCAAAAGAGAGGAGGAAATCTGCAGAGGGAGACGCAGGGGAAGAAAGCAAAGAAAGAAAGAAGAATTGGGGAAGGAGTGTTTAGGTGAAGAAAAAAAAAGGATAAGAAAAGGAGAGGAGTCCTATTCACATATACACACAAAAACACATTGAGGATATAAGGGATTTGTTTTAGAGATTCTTATCTCTATCCCTTATGTGAGATTCTCAATATTTTTTAGTGTAACTTTTTTTGTATTTTCTCATTTTGTTAGTGGATTCTTCGTCGTCGGCGACCGCCCGTGGTTTTTCTCTTCGCAAGGATTTCCACGTAAAATTTTTTGTCTTATTTATTTTTGCGCACCTATTATTGTTTGTGTTTATTATTAACGGATCCGTTCGTAGCAGGTTGCATGTGGTTGATATGTGGCGTTCATGACCAGGTTTATGCTTCTTCATCGTATACTCTCGTCCTTCTATAGTATAAGTGGCTGTTGTAGGTTTGCTTCATGATTATCTCGACCTGTAGTCCCTGTGGTATCCGACATTGTACCGCCTATTCTGTATCTTGGAAAGTTTCTAAAGGTATTGGGATGTGACAGGAAGTCCATGCTTTCAGTATAGACCTTTTCTCGGTTTTCTTTCTTCTCCTTTTGCGCTGATCTTCTTACAGTTGTGTCCTTGTAGCCCATGCATAGTGTGTTAATTCCGATTCAAAAAATGCTTTCTAATTTTATAAATGATGATAATCCTGCCTTCAGATAAATCTTTAGACACGTAACTCGTCATTAAGAGCCACTTATATATCAAAGTTGCTATTCTCATCTTTACACCCTTGACCCTTCAGCATGACTAGCTATGGGAGTTATATTTTTAACTGTACGATATGATCAGCCAAAAAAAAAAGCCAAGAGAATAGGCATCTAATGAAAATTCTAATTAAACATAGAGGCATTGTTCTATCTCGAAAATATTTTGAGACATCCCTCAATTTATACAATCCTGCTGTTATTCTATGTAGTGAAAGAACACGAATCATTCAGTTTATTCAATTTGGCATTTTTTCAGGGATGGAAAGAGAGGCCGGTCTTTGGCAAAATAAGGTACATGAATTTTGCCGGCTGCAAAAGGAAATTTGACTGTGGATGGATACATTTCTTACGTGAAGAGACGTGTTGGGGAGACTAAGAAAAGAAAAGCGGAGAGCTTGCTCAATGGCAAGAAGGCAAAGGAGCTCTGTTGCTGATATTCTTAGTCAACATTTGAGCCTGTAACTTACCCATGGAAACCTTTTGTGATTGTTAAGACTAAGACCTTTAACAAGATCTTCAGTGAAGCTAGGGGACAAGTTAACCACAATGGGATCATCCAATTAACATATGCCTCTAGAAGGGCGTGACCTGTATTTGGGTTAGGATCACGGGTCCTTTGCTCCTGCTCTTTTTGATGGCAAGATGTGCTCTTTGTTGTATCCGATCCTGTCCGGGGCATTTGCTTAATGCAAGGAAAAACAAGAAGTATGTTGCAAAACAGATTGTATATTTGGTCGACTCAGATGAGATATCATTTTTCATGAGTCCTGCCTGTTATTGACAACTTGTATCAGCAAATAGATAAGTTGTCTCCTTGTTAGTGTTGAAAAATTATTTGAATTTCGCCTGCTGTTCTTTGGATAAGTCAAATGTGTGTGAAGGTGGTATTCTTTTCAGAATCAGTAGTTTGGTTGTTCTCCGACAGTGAGATGATGGTATGTGGCGTTGAAGGTAGGGTTTGCATCTGTCTGAGGCGTCCATACCATCATCTGCCTTTATACAACGTCATTACTTCATTTTAGGTTTGTGATTTCATAGTCTTAAAAATTTCATCAGGTTTGGTTCCGAAGTATTCTTGGAAATATCAAATTATCAATGTTATGCACAAAGTATATAGGGATCTCAATCTCTATCTATCAAAGTAGCCATGGCATGATGCAATATAAAAGGAGTCTGCAGCTGTTAGCTGCAGTTCCTCACAAAATTAATCATAACAGACATTGTTTTCTTTTTTTAAAAAATCAAACTTTAGATTTTAAAAATAATTCATTTAAATATAACTTGTGAGTGGGGTTGTAGTTATGTCGATTACATCAGCTACAGCTACTTTTTCTTGATATATAATCCCGTTATGTTTTCTAATTAGCGAAGTTACTCTAAACCAACTGTTGATTTTAAAAAAATCATTTAAATACAACTTATGAGTGGAATTGCAGCTGTGTCGATTGCATCAATTGTAACTCCTTTTTCCTGATAATCCTGTTATGTTTTCTAGTTAGCGAAGTTCCTCTAAACCAACTTTAGATTTTAAAAATAATTCATTTAAATACAACTTGTGAGTGGGGTTGCAATCTGTGTCGATTGCATCAACTCAGCTCCTTTTCCCTGATATATAATCCTGTTATATTTTCTACTTAGCTAAGTTCCTCTAAACCACCGCCATTGAATGATTGCGCGTAGAGCAGGGCCTCTATATATTCTCGTAATTAGGACCTCCAATTGAAACCAATTATGAATATGAACCTTGTTTGCACATAAAACAATAATTAGATCAAACGATCGAGGATCTCTTGATGATGATCACGTGAATGTGATGATGACGGGACCGTCTGATGATGATCAATAACTAAGCAAGAAAAATAACAAGTATATTATATGTGTAATATGAGAGTCTGAGGGTCTATATCTTGAACCCCTATATTTATAAATCTTATTAGCTTAATCCCCAAGTCATATCTTTGAAGATTTTAGCTATGAAGATATTAGAAAAATATCTTACATTCAAGGAAATTAAGATATTCTATCTAAATATCCTTATTTTCATGATTATTATTTCAAATCTACATAATTGTACACTATAATAATAATTATAAGATACGTATGATCTTTATTTTTATATCTCATATCTTTACAGCAATAATTACACCTTCCGTCTTGAAATAAATACAACAAATCACTTTTTGCACTATTCAACACAAATTTTGAGGAGTTTCGTTATTCGTCTTAACGATGTAAGAAAATTACGTTACCGGTTTAGGGTTGAAGTACATAACTTAACTATTATTATTGCTACACGATAATTTTGCAAAAAATGACGTTTGATCGTCTCGCGACGCAAGTTAAAGTTTGTCTCGACAAACTTTGCCGTCAAACTGTTGTAATTATTTTAGGACGGAGGGAGTATAAGATACGTATAATCTTTATTTTTGTGACCATCAGTATGTTCCCGAGTTTCTTTGGTCAAGTTATCCCAGGTGGGTCATGGAACTTGTATGTCTTGTTCTGGATTACTTGAGTTAAAGCGTGGATTGTGCTTTCTTTTTTGTTGATGACTAAGTTGTCAAAACCTTGTTTGTTTGACTAACTTCCCTTCTTTGTCATTCCTTGGTTGGTTTCCTTTTAACTCGACTATTCTAAGCATCATAATTTGATTTCCCTCCTCGAGGTTTTGGACTGGAGTTCAGAGTAAACTTGCTGACTTAAAACTTTTATTGCAGTGGCCTTTTGTTTATTACTTTTCGTGAGAATCTGTGAAAACGGTAGGACTTTTGGTTGATAGCCGTCGTGATGGTTTTCACACTGACGTCATTACTACGGTTTGATGGGACTTTTGTCTGTTCGAGGTCTGTCACGTAGAGCGATCGACGGCTTTGGTTGAATCCCGATCGGACGGTCTAAGATCAAACTAGGGTTTTCGCCACTTCCTCATTAACTTTTACCTTTTTCATGTACATGCGATCGATCATTCACCATATACATTCCTCTTTCTTTTCTTTCCCCATCGCCGTAATTTCTCTCACTAGGAGCATTCGGTGCCGTCGGTGATCCTTGTGCATCCGAGCTTCGAGTCTCAATCTTTCTTCCTCTTTCAGGTTCCTCTTTAAGCTTTTTCTTCTTTTTCCTTTTTTGATCATATCTTCAGAGGATTATCAAACTTTTCGCCTTGCCTGTCCTGAAGGTCCTTGTGAGGATCCTTCATGTCACCCAAGTTCGTCTGGGAACTTAGGGGACAACAATAGTGATTCTCCCCTTGTTACTGAGGTCGATCCCTTAGATGTTTTTCAGCGCCTTTTCCCCGAATGTTATAACAAGTTCTTTTGAGGTCGTTGAAGATGACCTCGAAAACATAAAGGCCACTTATGGTCTATACAATGGCTATGATCTGAAACTTTCTAGTCTCCATCCCATTTGCTACGATTTCCGCTATCACGAGCTTTCTTTTTATCTCAACCTCTTCGACGTTGGTCTTCACTTCCCCATCCATGCCTTTTTTGCATTGATTTTTAAGAGCTTAAGAATGACCCTGACCATGTTCATTCCAAAAAACTGAAAAATACCTGAAGGAGAATGGTCCAGCCAAGTTCTTTACCGTGGTCACGATAGAAACTCTTCACGATCACCGATTTTGTATGTCATATTTCCAGTTTTGCTTTTATTCGAACATCCGACCTTGCTGACTTTGACATTTTCTATCTTTTTCTTGGCAGTCGATCATATCCCTTCAGCCATGGCTCCAAGGCTCAACCAACAGGCCCATCGACTAGCTAAGAAGAAGGCGAAGGTGGTGCCTCCTCCTTCTGATTCCGCCAATCCGACCTCATCCACTCTGGATTATCAGGTTCCGACAAAGAAGACCATTATCCTGGACGAGGAGATCACTCTCTCCTTGCCCCTGCGCTATGCAGTTCAAGAAAGAGAAGCCTTCAAGCTCCGAAGCGTCGAGAAGAGACCTCGAGAATCTTCTCCAATCCATCTCTCTTTGCCCTCTACGATCGAAGGAGGGGCTGCCGCTAGACCGATCTGCCCCCATGCTCACGGGATCTTTTACCAGCCAACATGGAAGGTAGATGGCAGAGCCATTTGTAGCTCGATTAGGACGTGGTCGAGGGTGATGCTAGAGTCTCTTTTCCTCCCCCTAGATAGGGAGAATGCGGTCTACCCTGATGATCTTGACGAGACCGTAGACGAGGGATACTGACTTATGCATCAGGTATACTTTTCTCGATCATCTAGTCTTTTGAACTCTCAATCTCTTTTGAACTTGTTCATCTTTTAGATGTTGTCTCACTACCTGGGTCTTGTTTATATGATCGAGCATGTGTATGGGGAGTTGGAGCTATTCAAGCCTAAGATGGCTGAATTTGCCAACTTGAAATGACAACTCAGGGAGAAGGAGGCAGAGTTAAAGTCTGCCATCGATGGGAGGAATCAACTTGTGGTAGAGCTGATAATCAGAGATGAAGCCCTAAATGAGGTCAAAGTCGACTTGAGCTCTCTTGCTCAAATAAAAGATAAGCTTACCTTTTATCCCAAAAAAAGAAAAAAGATAAGCTGAGCTCAAAAATTGCTACTCTAAAAGAGGATTTCGATCGCCGGCTTGTCGAGGCACTCCAAGCTAGGATTGATGAAGAAAGGGAGGCTGTTGTTAAGGAGTTGAAGGACTCGGATGAGTTCAAGAATGGGGTCAATAAGAGCTACGATGATGGGAGCGAGAACTACTTTCTGGAATTCGCTCGTCGGCTTAGAAAATATTCTGACTGTCCTGTTCTCCGAGTCCCTACTATCGATCTCTCCAGCTGTCCACCAGATTGGACCGGTCACCCTACTCCCAAGGTCGCTATGGTAGAAGATGCTGAGATTGAAGGTGTTTTGGAGAAAGCGACGACCGCGACAGCTGACATCTCGAAGACCGGGGCTGGGATTGCTAAGGTGAGCGAGGTTGTGGCGGCCAAGGACGAAACTGAAGCCACCTAGCTTGTTGTTATTCTTATGTACTTTTCAAACTTTTCTTCGGGGATTTATTTGCTGATTTGAGCCCCGTTGTCTGCTTTAAACAAATTTCTAACTTATTGGCCGAACTTCGTTACTTTGCTATTTATCTTTGCTTTTAGCTTCCAATTTTTCATGCCTTGGTATAACTTCGTGAACTTAGATGGACTTGCTGCTTTTTCTCCGGCTCATTGTCCTCGTCAAAGTTTGAAGTCTAGCTCGGCCTCCGTTGCACCTTAGCTGAATTTTTAAGCTAATCTTCGATCAGACCATAAACCTTGCATCGATTCTATAAATCACTGAGTTTACAATAAATAGTCTATAAGGAGGGGGGAGGAGGGAATGGGCTATTTAAAAATTTCTTGGCAATTTAATGTAGTATGGTTTTGACTTGTATGCACTTTTGCTTCTGCAGACTGACGGAAAAATAGTTTGCAGTGAGTTGAGTTCTTTGAACTTGTCTTCTTTATGTCCAAGGTTGTGATCTAGTAGTTCTGATATACAAAATGAAATACAGTAAAGAACACATCAATTTATACTGGATCAGACAATCGTTGTCAAATAACAAACGAAAGCTTAGTCCAGTCTTCCATTGGAGACCAGTATGACAAAGCCAAGAGAGAGTTCGCTATCTCTTTGTTTATGGCTTACAAAGAAACCCCTCACAGGTAAACTACTTACTAAAACAAGAGTCTAGATCGTTACACTTATCTTCTTCTAAAGACTCTACAGCAGATGTCATTGATGCAGACTAGTGAACTTTCTACCTTTAATCTTCATCACAGCTCTGAGAACGATTGCCAATCTCCCCTGTGCGAATCCTTAGCGATATTGACAAGCCTCCTCATAACAGTCTTCAATATCATACTGAGTTTCAAACCTTAAACCTTCAAACCTCAGGGACTATGGGTAGAACTTATCGCGGATTAGCTCTTTGAACTCCTCCCAGCAAAAGGTAGAAAGTTCTGCACGCTCTGCGACCGTGCTCCACTAGTTGTTAGCATCCCCCTCGAGGTAGTATACCCCGAAGTGAGCCTTCATGTTCTCTGGACAGGCGATGAGGTTGAAAAACTTCTCGAGGTCGCCGATCCAGTTCTCAAGAACAGTTGGATCGTCACCTCCGGCATACCGGTTTGGACGATGTGCGTGGAACTGGCGGAAGTACCTTGCCCTGTCGGGCTCAGCAGGTTCCGCTGCTCCTCTCCTTAGCCTGAGGAGTTCCTCTATTATTACCACCATAGGATCAGCTGGTGGCTGCACCGGGGATTAATTCCCAGCAGAAGAGATGTTGATTCTTTCCTGCACTTAATAACCCACCGAGGGGTGATGATGTGACTCTTCTGAGTCCTCGGATTGAGTGGTTGCGTTCACAGTGTGAGCCATTGTCCTATACGTTAGACATTTGCACAAACAAGATGTCATTTCAATTATTATTTTTTTTTGTCATTGCATTAATTCAACCATTATGAGCTGATAAGGTTCAGGTTCTACATTAATATTCATCCTTGAACTAAGCAATAACCTTTACATTAGATTACACACAATGCATAATGAAACATTAATGATGAAACCAATGTCATAAGCATTCACACAAAACAGTTACAAAAGAACATAGAGTTCGAGCAGAATTGAAACACACATTATTACATAGTTCAGAAGATTCACACAGAAATACACACACATTATTACATACCCCTTAAGTCTCGTTCTTTACCACGAGATAAGAACGTTAATAACCTTATTAGCAACAATGTCAAAGTCTATAACACATTGGTCATTCACAAAATACTTCTTATTTGGTTCTTCACAAAGAAAACGCTCTGGATAGTGACGATCCCAAAAGCACTCGTCGATCCATTTGAACGACGAGTAGAAAATAGCCTCTACTTGATATATAGGATGGCTTATATCATCGTCTATCCTTTTGAGTTCTCGAATGGTCTTCTTAAGCTTGTGGAGATGATCCTCCATACGGGTCCGAAGCCTTATCCTACGAACTCTCCTCGAGATAGTCCTTGGCTCCTTGTCGACACCATCCTACACAAAATACTTTTTATTTAGTAAGGTGACCAAACATAAATAGTAGATTGCAAACTTAAAGCATTATGATATAAAATCCCAAGTACACTATATCTAACATATATTTTAGAATATGAACCCTAAATGTTTTCTTTTTATTCTAAACCCAAGCTCTGATACCAACCTGTAACGCCCCGATTTTCA
>JAOVYX010004313.1:0-10333 GCA_035668315.1 Drosera spatulata
GGGCGGCCAGGTGGTGGCCGGCTTCGGCTGGAGGCCCTGGCGGCGGATCTCGGGGCAGGCAGGCGGTGCGGGGTTCGGGCAGGTGGTGGCGGGTTCCGACGAAGGCAGCGGTGGCAGATCCCGGCTCTGGCGGCGCAGGCTCTGGCGGATTCCGGCCAGGCGACGGCTGCGAGGCCAAGGCCGACGTCCGGACGGCCGAGTCCGTCCGGGAATGACGACGAGACGAAGGTGAAACGAAAACAGAAACGGAAACGAGATCACTTACCCTTTTGGTTGTCTCTGCTCTCCCCTGGGATGATATGATTGAACGTGGGTTGAAGCAGTTTTTATTTACAGGTTTTTGAGCTTTTTACGGAGGAAATCATGGGCTGTATCTCGTGAAGATAACTACCTGATATCTTCTTCTTCTTTTTATTTTATTTTATTTTATTTGCAGGATTTTTCAAGGATATTACACAAACACGGCCGAACATTGAATGTTAGGGTTCAGCCTCAAGAGTAGAATCCAATCCAAAAGATTAGTCAAGTTGAGCTAATCATGGAATCATGGTTCGGATAGCCCTTTTGGTGCCCTTCCGTTGCAGTGATCTCTGGACGAGGTCATCAAATATTGGGGGGACTAAAGCCGAAAAGGTATTTCCAATCCCGAAATATACTTCCATTTATAGTTGTGAATTTTTTACTTGCGATCTGATACCAAAACACAATTGGAGTCGAATTGATCTAAAGAACTCAATAAGATCGAGCGAGATCCAATCTCAAACCCTAGGTCTCTTGGTTTATTTCCTGAAAAATTCTGATCTAAAACTGATCAGTTTTCCAACACACAAAGCCTTAAATAGGCTGAAAATAAGGCAGCTAAAAAGTCTAACAAAAGTTTAGAAAAAAAAATGAAAAGTTTTTTCGAAAAAACTAAAAATTCCCAAAACAAGGCCTAAACGAACTCGAAACGCGTTTTTAACACGGTCAAAGGTGGTGTGTTTTGATCCCCACGTCGTTCTGCATGGACCTGAAAAGTTTCGCTGAATTCCGAGACCATGACCCTAATATGCATCACAATCAAATATTATGTTCATCAAAACAAAAAAGAAAAAGAAAAAACGATGTCATCTTCTTTTTACAAAGTTATCGTAAAGCATTATGATAGTTTAAGTTGTACACTTCAATCTTGAATCATTAATATAATTTTTTTATATCGTTACTAACGATCATGAAAATAAATATTCTAATTATCTTTTAGTTATTATTGAAAAGATAAGAGCTTTCAAGCAAATAAAGCAGATTTAAGAAAAAAGGTTAGTGTAGGTGCTATAAACAACAGAAAAATACATGTTGCGGAATAATCTTCACCATACAATTTTAAAAACAAAAAAAATTCAAAAAAAAATTAGAATAAAAATGTATGATGGAGATGTTCTTTCTACAATTATTTCTCTGTTGCTTGCTACATCATCTTTTTTTGCTTAAGAAAATAATCACTAAGATAAAGACCTTAATATAAGATAGTCTAACGAGAAGATGTAGGATTTTGCCTACTTATCTTTAGGGAAAATCCCAAAAGATAAGGTTATTTTTATGCTTTGTAAAAAACCTATGAATAGACCGTCCATATGATAAACGCATACATAATATCCAATACAAGGTTGTTGTTATCTTTTTCAGGTTTTGGTCATCGACAGACGATCCCATCATCATCATCTAAATATACGGTTCATAATCATATAATCTTATAACTGTTTTTGGTACAAACAGTTTGACGTGTTAGGTAGGGACTTCTGATGCGATGACGCGAAAGACCCGAAGTCAAAGTAACAATGCTCGTGGGGAAAACGGACCCCAAAGCTCGGAGCACCAAGGACCTTCCATGTCGGGAAGTCGGAGCACGACTCCTAGCGATCCACTGGTTCGAAACCAACTCAGAAACAATAAACAGGAATAGATTCCTCCTAGAATCTTATCTCTGTTCGAAAACTTTAAGAAAGAGATGCAAAAATTGGTAGAAGATACGATAAAAAAAAGATAATCATCACCAACCCCACTTTTTCCAATTCACAACTCAGACTGAATAAAGAAGAACAAGCTAAACTTGGCCCAACTAAGGCCAAGGTTACTAAGGATGGACAACCCGATCCTCACTTGGGACCAACATCCAATCACAGAAGAAACCAAAGGACCTTCGTCACCAACCCGGTAAGTATGATTGAATTAGATAAAGAAGATGAAGCCAGCTCGAAAGATCGAAGATTAACCATGCAAAACGATAAAGATATAGTACAGATAATCGAAAAGTTGATAGAAAGAAAGATGGGTAACTTGGACAAGAATGAAGGAAGAAAAATCTCTCCTTTTTCTAGAAAGATATTTAAAGGAAAACCTTCAAATCGGTTCAAGATACCATAACTAGAGATCTATAATGGAACCACAGACCCGAATTCACATATAAAAAATTATAAATCCATCATGGATATCTATAAGGGCAATAAGGTAATTTTGTGCAATGTTTTCCCAACGACCCTCAAAGATGCAGCTCGAGCATGGTTCAATTCTGTTCCCCCAACATGCATAGATTCATTTGCAGATTTCTCAAGATTATTCACAAAGCACTTCATTAGCAACTGGGAAACAAAGATCACTCTAAACCATCTACGTCAATTCTTCCAAAAGGCAGGTGAGAAACTTTTCGATTACATAAGAAGGTTCAACTTTGCAACAGTAAAGGTAAAAAAGATGAGCGGGGAGTTGAAGTCAGACATGTCATCAACGGGTTGAAAAATTCTGATCTATTTTACCAATTAAACTTGAAGTCCCCTTGAGACTATAAGGATTTGATGGAAGAATTGAGTAAACATGAGGGAGACGAAGCAGCTTTAGTTGCCAGGGAAAGAGGAAAAGGAGTAGACAATCGACCAGGGTCCCAAGCCAAGTCAGAAAATCGAGATAGAACATGGCAGTTCGGAAGAAGGGAAGACAGAGATAGATAACAAAGGAACAAAGAAGTGAGGAAACCAAGATTAATATTTCCTACTTATGCGCCTCTTAATGCTCCAAGAAGAGAGGTTCTGCGAGTGGCCTAAGAAGAAAAATCTCTGGTAAATCCACCAGAAAACTGAAGTTTGTTTCAGGGAAGAAAGACATGTTCCGATATTGTATTTATCATCAAGTTCACGGACATGACATAGAAGAATACCGACATCAAAAAGATGCCATTGAGGATCTAATTAAAAGAGGGCACTTGAAAAAGTTTGTGGGAAAACAAGGTCAACGCCAAACAAGAAAATGATCGATCATCGATGTGAGAAAGAATTCAATCGCCTCAAAAAACGAAAGAAGATCAAAGACCGACTCATAGACCTAGGATCAATGTGATAACTGGAGGACCTTTTCTAATGAAAAGTCTTTATCGCTCTAAGAAGGAAGAACGAGACACAAGAGATCAACTATCCCTGAACCTAAAAGAATCCGTTATGAATCCGAGGTTTGCTTTGGACCTCAGGATAACGAAGGGATCACATTTCCTCATGCGGATCCACTTATTGGAACTCTATATATCAGAGCTTTCGGTGTTGAGAAAGTATTGATCGACACAGGATCATCAGCCGATATCATCTACTTTAACACGATCAAAAGAATAGGATTAATAGAGAAGGACCTATAACCTTGCACAATACCTCTAATCAATTTTACGAAAAGTTCCATACTTTCGAAAGGACACACAACCCTTCCTTTAAGAGTAAAAGATGAGGGCACCATAAAAACGAGGACGCGAATGACCGACTTCACGGTGGTCGACTTACCCTCTGCATATAATGGCATCTTAGGTCGGTCTTCAATCATTGACCTGAAGATGGTAATTACTATAGGCATATGATGATTAAGTTTTCAACTCCTTTTGGAGAGGGAGAAGTCAGAGGAGATCAAAGAGAAGCACGAAAATGTTACTTGACAACTTAGAAACAAAATCAACTCGGTCATCTCCCTAAGGAAACCATGCAACTATAGCTCGACCCCAGAGATAAAAGAAAGGCCCAGAACTTGTAGAAGAGTTGGTGGATATCCCACTACAACCCAGAGACAACTCAAAGTGCATAAATATCGACGCTCTACTTCAGGAAGCAACTGGTTCCGAGTTGATTGCTTTCCTTTGAAAGAATTCAGATGTGTTTACCTGGAAAACTTCCGATATGTCAAACATTGATTCCGAAGTGATAGGACATCATTTATCAGTAGACACAGATATGAAGCCGATCAAATGGAAGAAAAGACACTTCGCTCCAAAAAGGAATCAAGGCATAGCAAAAGAAGTGGAGAAACTCCTTAGTGCCAATTTCATCCGAAAAGTAGATTACCCTTAATGGTTAGCAAACATGATAATGGTGAAGAAAACTAATGAAAAATGAAGAATGTGTGTTGATTTTATCGACCTTAATAAGGCTTGTCTTAAGGATTGTTGTCCTTTGCCTCGGATAGATCAACTGGTAGATTCAACTTCGAGACATCAATTATTATTCTTTATGGATGTATTTGTTTTTTATATAGCGAGATCTTCATGGGAAAAGGCGATCAAGAGAAGACTCCCTTCATAACTGAGTAAGGTACAAACTGTTATATCATGATGTCTTTCGGATTAAAGAATGCTGGGACAACATACCAGAGACTTGTGAACTCTTTCAACCCCTTTTGAAAACAAAGATGGAAGTTTATGTGGATGATATGCTAACTATGTCGGTCAAAGCAGAAGACCATCAGGCCGACTTGGAATAAACTTTCATCTTACTTCGAAAACATAATATGAAACACAATCCCATCAAATGTGCGTTCAGAGTAATTTCAGAAAAATTTCTAGGATACATTATTACGTGCAAAGGAATCGAAGCCAATCCGGCCAAAGTAGAAGCAATCTTGAAGATGGGGCCTCTCAGAACTAAGAAGAAAGTTCAGAAGTTAACAAGATATTGAGAAGCATTAGGGAGATTCATGTCCAAGTGAGAAGAAAAAACTTTGCCTTTCTTCAAAGCTTTGAGGTGTGCAAACTCGAGTTTGGAATGGAGTCCAAAGTGTCAGAAAGCCTTTGATGATTTGAAAGTATACCTCCGAGAAATTCCTTTGTTAACCAAACCACTCAAAGGAGAGAAACTTTATCTTTACTTGTCGTCATCTGAAGAAGCGATCTCAGCAATCCTAGTCCGAGTTGAAAATAACATCCAAAAGCTAGTCTACTTCGTAACTAAGGTACTGCATGGTGCGGAAACAAGGTATCCTAAGATTGAGAAGATGGCTTTGGCTCTAATCATCGCAGCTCGAATACTTCGTCCTTATTTTTAGGCTCATCCTATCATAGTGGTGACCGACCAGCCACTCAAGCAAGTACTGCATAAAACAAAAACCTCAGGAAGGTTAATCAAGTGGGCCGTTAAACTAAGTGAGTTTGGGATTACTTATGACGCAAGGTCGGCAATAAAGGCTCTAGCCTTAGCAGATTTTTGAGCTAAGTGCAGTTTCGATCCCGAGTCACCACCCGTTGAAGACGACTTGCAGATGAAGTCGAAAGAGATCGTATGGACTGCATATATCGATGGATCTTCTTCCATCCGAGGTGCTGGGGCAGGAGTTTTGCTACAATCCTCGGACGGATGAGAACTCCCATGCTCAGTACAACTCCAATTCAAAGTAACTAATAACATGACCAAGTATGAAGTCTTGATCACGACGCTAAACATTGCAAAACACCTAGGTATAACTCGGCTACATTTTTGCTCTAATTCTCAACTAGTTGTGAAACAAGTATCTAGAAGATGTGAAGTCGGAGAAGAGTTGTCTGGATATAGAGATGCTACTGTAGATTTTACCAAGGGATTCGTCGAATTCCAAATTTGATAAATCCCTCGGTGGGAGAATGTGACAGCAGATGCATTTAGGAAAAATCTAGGTATCATCAATACCCCATTCAATAGACTATACACTAAAATTGTTTTAGGACCAAGGAAGAAAGTTAAAGAATTAGTTAACCCGATAGATTATGAACTGTCTTGGATGGATGACATAGTTCATTACCTCCAAAATGGATCACTCCCAGAAGATTATAGCTCGGCTCAGAAAAGGAAGAGAAAAGCACCTTACTTCGTGCTCATCAACAATCAACTATACAAGAGGTCTTACTCTTCTCCTCTCCTCAAATGTCTGGGACCAACTAGAGCACAGTTCGTCCTTGGAGAAGTCCACGAAGGCATATGTAGAAATCATCATGGAACACGAACCCTGACCCTTAAATGTTTGACAGGGATATTTCTGACCAACTATGAAGAAGGATACGTAGGAACACGTAAAAAAGTGCGATACGTATTAAAGACCAACCGACTTACCTCACCAACCTGCCTCAGATCTTATACCAATCAAAATTCCTTGGGTTTTCGCACCATGAGGAATCGATATTCTAGGTCCTTTTTCAACGGTACCAACCCATAAAAAGTTTGTCATTGTAGCAGTCGAATACTTCACTAAATGGGATGAAGTAGAAGAGGTAGTGAAGGTCACAGATAAAGCAGTAAAGAACTTCGTATGGAGATCATTCGTTTGTCGATTCAGAATACCACACACTATTATTTCAGATAATGATCTCTAATGTAGTAGTTCGAACTTCACCGAGTTCTGCAGGAAGCTCAAGATCGAGCAAAGATTTACGTTGATAAAACATCTACAAACCAATGGACAAACCAAAGCCATCAATAAGAAAATCAAGAATGCATTGGCTAGAAGACTCTATGAAGGTAATGGACTGTGGGCAGAAGAACTCCTTGTGGTGTTATGGGCATATCGAACGACACCAAAAAGGTCTATGGATGAGAGTCCTTTTAGTCTAGTCTTTGGAGTGAAAGCAATGGTCCCTAATGAAGCCCTAGAACCTTCAGTGCGAGTTCAAAACTATTCTCCTGTACAAAATGAAACTCGGCACGAGAAGAATTGGATTTTCTAGAAGAACATTGTGACATGGCCTCAATCCGATAAAAGACTTTCGAACAAAGGATAGCTGGATACTTCAATGCTAAGGTAAGACCTAGAAGTTTTCAGTTAGGTGACTTGGTCTTAAGGAAAACAGAGTTTGGAGTTCGGACGATTGGGGACAAGCTGTCAGACAAATGGGAAGGACCATTCCGAATTTCAGCAGTCCTCAACCAAGAGGTTACAAATTAACTCGGCCAAATGGAGGACAACTCGAACGAACCTTCAACGCCGACGACTTGAAATTCTATTTTCCTTGAAAGGATTTATTTGCAATATTCTACTAATTTCTTTACTAACAATTCCTGTATTCTTAATAATATTTCTCTTTCACCATTCAGGTTAAAGTTTCTATAGCACTCAAGTTCAAGTGGGAGGTTAAAGGAGACTTAATTGATCTAGGTCGGATTAAAATCTCTGGCCTAGAGATGATACTTAAGTCCGTCATCCATAAGTTGGTGGAGTTGAAGACAAAAGAGACTTAAGTGATCTAGGTTTGAACAAGATCTCTGACGTAGAGATGATACTTAAGTCCATCATCCATACGTGGATGGAGTTGAAGAAAAAAGGAGACTTAAGTGACCTAGGTCGGAACAAGATCTCTGACCTAGAGATGATACTTAAGTCCATCATCCATAAGTGGATGGAGTTGAAGACAAAGGAGACTTAAGTGATCTAGGTCTGAACAAGATCTTTAACCTAGAGATGATACTTAAGTACGCCATCCATAAGTGGGTGGAGTTGAAGAAAAAAGAAGACTTAAGTGATCTAGGTCAGAACAAGATCTCTGACCTAGAAATGATACTTAAGTCCGCCATCCATAAGTGGGTAGAGTTGAAGACAAAGGAGACTTAAGTGATCTAGGTCAAAACAAGATCTCTGACCTAGAAATGATACTTAAGTCCGTCATCCATAAGTAGATGGAGTTGAAGACAAAGAAGACTTAAGTGATCTCGGTTTGAACAAGATCTCTGACCTAGAGATGATACTTAAGTCCATTATCCAAAAATGGGTGGAGTTGAAGACTAAAAGGGGCTTAGATGGTCTAGGTCGGAACAAGATCTCTGACATAGAAATGATACTTAAGTCCGTTATCCAAAAGTGGGTGGAGTTGAAGACTAAAAGGGGCTTAGATGGTCTAGGTTGAAACAAGATCTCTGACATAGAAATGACAGTTAAGTCCATCATCCATGAGAGGGTGAAAAAAGAAACTTAAATGATTAGAGTCAGAATAAGATCTTTGACTTGAGAATGAGATTTGAGTCAATCACTTGTAAATAAGTGGAAATGCATGGATCCGAATGATCTGATTCAGAACGAAGTTCGTAGACAAAGGATAATGCTTAAGGTGATCATGAATGCTGAAGCCGAATACTTACCCCAAATTGAGAAGTTTCAAATGATTGTTGGAAGTCCAAGTCGGAAAAGGGAGCTCATAAATAGAACAAGACGAATCTTGGAAGTGGACAAAGCTACTAACTTTGAAAGAAGATGGTTGCAAAAATTAAAACAAGCAGGTAACGCATTCCGAATTCCCATATAAAAAATATAGATAAGGCCAAAGTACGACCGATTGATTACAAAAAGAGGTTTAGAAAAAGCTCGAACTCGGTCCTGAGTTCTACCACTTAAAGAAACTACAATTGGAAAAGGTTACAAAACTAGGCATTCAGTTCGATGCCAACCTCAAACTTAGAATTCCCAGGAACCTTAACATCGTCGGAAGTCCTAATAGCCTCAGCCATCTCTGCCTCTTCGACAACCTCAGAAGGACACTCCATCTCGGTTGCCGTCTTAGCCAACTCGGTTTCAATTTAGGATCATCAATGACCACGATTTTCGGGAGGAGGATGTTCGTCCTAGTTAGGGGGACAGCTGGATAAGTCGGAGATCAGAAGCTAGATAGCCGGAAGGCCAGGGTACTTTCTAAGGTGGCGCGCAAACTACAGAAAGGCATTCTCTGTCCCATCATCATAACTTTTGTTCATCTGCTCCTTGTACATGGTAGAGTCTTTGAATTCCTTCACTACAGCAGCCCGTTCCTCATCAATCCGAGCTTCAAGGGTATGAGCAAGACGGAAATCAAAGTCAGATTAGAGGGCCTGGAAGTCGGTAGTTAACTTGTCCTTAGCCTGCAAAAGAGAGCTCAGATTTGCTTTCACTATATTGAGAGCCTTGTCTTTTTCCTTCATCTCTGTCTCGTAAACTACCTTCCTATCTTCGGATAGCTTCAGAGAATATTCGACTTCCCTCAGCTGCTTCTTCACAATAGCATACCCGGCAATCCTCAGCTTGTCCGATTGCGTCCTTGACTGATCGGACGAGGAGAAGATAATTAGTGACCATCTTAAAGCATGAAGAGAAAGTAAAAGTTAGCATCAAAATACAAAATATGAACGAAAAATTTAGCCAAAAAAGAAAAAGATCTCTTACTTGGTGAAGGATGCAATAGCCTTCATCAGTAATTTTATCCAGATCAGCCTACTGATGAAGTGTTCGGTCCATGGGTAGAAATATTGACTCCGGCATCAGTTGGAGTTTGGTCTCGGGCAGAACTGGTAGAAGCCAAGTTGTGGATTTTTCAAGTCGGATGATAAAAGCTTCCTTTCTTTGTCTCGGTTATCGTCCCCCCTCCAAATGAGGACCAAAAGGGAACAGCTTCGTAAATCGAAGAGGTGAAGTAGGTCGAGTTAGAGAAGATGCTCTAGGACGCTTGTCTGGCCTCTGAGTTGGAGAAACGGCCGGACTCAAAGCAGCAGTGTTCAAAGAAGAAGCATGTGGTACTTCTTCATCTATAGAGATAGGATCATCTCTGAGAATTGTCCTCAACACCTCGGTAGTCTGTTGAGCCGAAATAGATGGAGGAGGCATAACTTTTGCTTTCTTCTTGGCCAAACGGTGAGTCTATTGATCAAGCCTAGGTGCTATATTCGGAGGTGTATGACAAACTGAAAACAAAGACAAAAAACGTCAAGCCAGGACGTGCAGAACTCGGCTAAGATACGATGATACCAGACATACCGAACAGATAATCCATGAGGCTTTCCTTGGTAACCAAGCTGAAAAAGTCGGCTGGTCCATTTTTCTCTAGGTATCCCTTCAACTTTTTTAGATTTTCTTTTCCAATGGTGTCTAGTTTTGCTTTCTTAATAGATTTTAAGTTGATCTCGATCATCCACCGGGTTGGAATCAACCATAGGAACTCGGGTTTCTTATGGCAAAAAGAAGTCTTAAATCCCTTGAGGGTTTCAGGAATAGTGATCACAATTTGAACTCGGCACGGGCAGAAAAGTAGTACCAACCATAAAAGTTTGTGATTGTATCAAGAACATGATAG
>JAOVYX010004314.1:0-10332 GCA_035668315.1 Drosera spatulata
CTAATAACAACAGATTGAGATATATGATGCAGCATTATTATGCTTTAAATGAAACAATTTCAAATCCAATGAGGAGAGAGTTAGAAGATCAAGAACCCATCCTACCTTGTGACAAAATCGCTGACATCTTGCAAGTTCCTTAGATCAGGAACTTGATGATTTTGTACAAAATTTCTAATTCTTCGTGAAACACCGACAGGTTGCAGTCTGATGGAATAATGCCTGAAATCTATTAGCTTTTTCACTTTGTCGTAATTTACCAACAAAATTCTCTGGCATGAAGAGAGCTTCACCTGAATTTATTAAAAAGTGAAAGACATTCAGAAAGAAATGGAGCAAATGTGGCACACTTGAACATAGTGAATATAACCACTTACTGTGTTGACATCAATAGCCGGAAACATGTTCTGGAAGATGTTAGTGGTCAACTTCAAGTGCTCCTCCCCCGTGCCAAAGCCAGAAAGAACAATCTGTCATAATTCACAACAAAAAATTAAAAAGGCCGAAGAATTATTTATGATCTCATTTTAGACAAGCGATCCTGGTTCATTCACATGGATAGGAAAACCACACAAGGAGGAGCAGGTTATATCTAGAAGCTAAGGAAATATGTCATCCGGCACCAGTCACAAAAATGCTACTCCTACGTTTCATATTATATGCAACACTTGTCTATTTGGACTGTGCCAAAATATATACAACATACCTCATTTAGTAATTTTTTCACATAAAAAAAATCAAAACAATCACTATCTATTACAATACATCCACTATCTCCTCTCACATTTCTACAATAAACCCCACCAACATTCAAAAAATATTCTTTCGTCATCAAATTCCACACAAATTCAACATACACATAAAACCACGTGCCGATCAATATATTGCCTATAATATGGAACGGAGGGAGTACAATTTTAGACAGCTAAGAGAAATTCAATAACCGTAAGCCCATTATTATGTTGCCAAATAAGAATTAATGATATTTCCAGCTTTCAAACCACAAAGGGCCCTGCTCAATGGCAATTAAGATTATTAGAACAAATTACTAAATTGATCCACATTCCATGGTTACAATCTATTTTAGTACCCATTTTGTAATTCGGTATGAAACTCAAAATTCTAGTTTTTCTAAATATTGGAATATACAACAAATGTTGGCTTCATTGGAAAAGCATCCCCTTTTCCTTTCTCATTTAGTAAATTAGTTCATCGACACAATTATTGCATCAGCCAGGTGTTATGTTCCTTCACAAGTACCATTTGAGAGAGATGCGAGAATGAAAAACATAAGGTACAAAGCAAATAAAAAAAAACAAGATGATTGGAATAATCTATGTACAAATCACTTATTCGTAATGTTGTATACAGCAAAAGTCACGAACAAATTCATCAGAAAATATTTGACTATCAATGAAAATAGAGCAAATATGGAGAAAACAGAATAGTTTATACGCATGATTATGCCTTAGCTTGATATATTGTTTCTCCAGTAGTACTAGGAAGTAAGAATGATCTAAACATGGTCAGAGTAAAGCAACATTCAATAGTGTATACAGCACCATTTGCAAATAAACACATTGACACAGCAAATGTCAAAGAAAACAGCACATATCTAGAAATAGAACATACCAATGGAGAAACTTTGAAAAGATCCTGAGGGCATCTAGGCCTCAATTGCGATTGAGCAATGTCAGAAGCCAGAGAATACTGGTGTATCTTGAATGTCAGAGTCGGGCCTTGGGGAGTCTTCGCAACTCTCAAATAAGGAGCATCCTGAGTTTTCGATAGTATTAGGAACTCTGAAACACCCATTGGTCCTGCGACATTCAAAAAGTCCTTCAACTTATTCCTCTTCTTTTCCTGCAATTAAATGAACACAACGTTGAACTCCATACATTTAGCATAAGGGATTACAAATGAATCAAGGATGAAGTACGAATAAAAATATACAAATTCTAATGGCTAACTAATCATCAATTACAAAGACGGAAACACAAACTAGCAGGCAGTCTCATCTTAATGGAGGACTTCAAAGAAAACAATACAACCAGTATTATAAAACCAACTCCATTAAAAATTCAAACTTTTGGTCGAGCACACACAAATCTTTTTCGATTATGACACTCCCCCTCGCGTCACGTGAATACCTTTCTTTGACCAGAAAAGTAAACTATGAACTAGCCATTGCTGCCTATCTCATATCAAGTGCCAAATAAAAGAGGTCCCATGATGCAACCTACAATCTCTACTCAACTTGCTCCAACACCAAAATGAAAACCGACTCCACCAACAGATCAATGAAAGATCAATGACCATTATCCTGATGATAACTAGAACTAATTGCTTTTCATCCATGAGCATTATCCGGATCATAACTAGCACCAATTTCTCCAATATACACGGCCATATCACAATCAATACACAGCCATCGCAACAGCGCTCACCTTGAGCTTAAGAGCAGTATAAGGAAGCATCAATCTCCGCAAATCCAACTCCAACTGCCTCAACGACCCCGGCAGCTTCCCCCTCGAGAACACGAAGCTCTTCGGTATCTTCTCTCCAGTCGCCTGGTTCACGCTCGGCGCGTTGCTCTTCCCCGCAATCGGCTTCACCACCGCCACTCTCTTCCTCTGCCTCTGATACAATCAAACAATCACACAAACAATGAGACGATTAGCACTTGAATTCATCTGCACATAACCCTAATTGAGAAGAGAAAGATTTCGCTCACATTTCGAAACCGAGCCATCGGTGAAGGGAAGGAGACGAAGGGGGGGTGGGGTGAGGTGGTGAGTTGCGGCGGCGAGGTTTCCCGGTGTGTGAGCTCAGGGGAAAGGTTTCGCCGGCGGTGTGGTGGAGAGCGCCGACGGTGGTACTAGGGTTTGAGAAGCAGATGAAGGTTTTATTTACTTAATACTGCATCCGTCCAAAAAGAAATTTTGCACGCATGATTAAAAGAAATTTTGATCGATTGAATATATATTTTTTAATTTTTTTTGTTTTATAATAAATATAGCATATATGTATTTTATATTATTTTATATATATGAATATAAATTTTGTTTTCACATCAAATCACGTTTGATCGTCCCGTAACATGTATTAAGTTAAAGTTCGTAATTTACACAACCATTTGATGTTTCATCGATAAATTTATAAAAAAATATATTTAATCGTCGTTACACGTGTGTCAAAGTTTATATCGACACGTTTATCAAGTTAAAATGTTACAATCATTTTGGGATGAAGGGAGTATGTAATATTAATGATTGAAACCGTCATATATCATAATCGTGGGATAAATCATTTCATGAAAAAGAATGATGAAATAGCTTGATGAATAATACAAAAATAATAAAACGTTATAAAAATTATGGGATGGAGAGAATAACAATTTGACATTACATATTATTTAATATTTACGTTAAGAAATTACAAGCTTAAATTATCATTAGTATTTTTTAATAAAGGTTTAATTATCCCATGACTTGATTCACGTCGATAAGTGTATCCGATCACACCTTGAACAAAATAAACAAGACATTACTAACTTGAATTAACATTAGTATTTCACACTAAAGGTTTAATCGTCCCGCAATTTGATTACCGGATCACACCTTGAACAAAATAGCAAGACAAAAACGGTATAACATTTTCAGTTTTCAATTGTCCCAAAAAAATTGCGAGGCGGGGGGAGGGGGTTGGGGTTGGTGTGCAAGGGGGGATGGTACCTCATGGAATTAAGATTTTCAAGTAAAATTTTATTGGAAATAAGTTTACAAAATAGCATCCGTAAGGATCCGAAAAATTTCGTAAAATTTATTTCATCATGATTAATGTGAATAATAAATTATTATACGTTATAATTTATTTTGTGAGGTTAAAAAACTTATTTCATGATATAATAGGGAAAGGATGAAAAATATGGATGAAATACAAACTTAATATGCAAATACAAGGAAATTCGATTTTAATACGAAAATGTTGTATTTATATAAAGATGACCTAAACCTAATTTTCCACTTCTTTTTTTTATGTCAATTTCTATTTCACCTAAATTAAATTAATTATCATTAATTATCCACTAAATACCCACTAATTATCTATTTAAACTATTTTAATTAATTTAGTTTCGTATAAATACAAGCTCTCTTTCCCTTAAAATTTTTTTACAAATATAAAATAAGACACTCCTTACCATACAAGATTAGAGTTAAGCAAAGGAAGAGAAGAAGGAGAAGTTTAAGGAGGAAAAGAGAAGATAAGTGGTAAGGCGAGTACGACTAGGATCCTTCACCGTTATTAAGAGAAGATGATCATCATGATTAGAAATTTCATGGAAAATTATACACTCTTTGATAAATTTTGATATTAATATAGGTTGAATTCTCACATGTTTAGTTTCTAATGAAGTTAATAAATCATGATTCGCAATTGTGAATCTTAAGATATAACTCAAAACGTGTGGATATCTCAATCTATAAAAAACTGATTACAAGGGATGACTAGCTTGATATAGAATTATATAGTAGATTTTATAAGACAAACGTTATATCATTAGAAAGATATGAAAGTCTATTTTTCAGAACAAATTACAAGTAATTATTTGGAGTTGTATGTAGATATTTATGAGTTAATTAGTGAAGTACTGTCAAACTGTCTGTACTAGTATAAAATATAAACTTGAACTAATTAACTCTATTATTGGTAAGGTCTTATGATCTAAACTTTAATTTACTGAAAATATTATGAAGTTTACTTTATGTAAAAGTTTACGGATTAATTTTGGGAGTCGTATACAAAAAGTTATAGATTTAAATACACCAAATGTCATATTGGACAGAATCTAAGACACCCGTTCTAGAGATCGGGACACCAGTTCAAGAGGTTGGGATACCATCTCAGAACCTTGTGGATTGAGAATGATCAATTTCACCTTAAAGTAATTCCAAATATTCATAAATACCTCTAATGATATATAATATATAAAATCATCATCATGCACAATCAAAACAATTAGTATCAAAGGCTTGTACAAAGCTCAACATCACCTCATAATATTAATATGACGGTTTTTTACGAAATACGGACAAATATGTATAACTCCGTAACGCGAACAAATATTAATAAGAAAATGTAATAATATGTGAATCCTAATATGTTATAGGAGTTGGAGACGCTGTTTGTTGACACATAAAGAAAAAGTTGAGCGCGTGTGTGTGGAAAGCGGTGTAAGAAGATAACGTTTAAATTTATTATGTGTGGCAATGCATTTTATTATATCGTGAGTATAATATATGCATTGGAATCTTTGGACGTAGTCATAAAATATGGCTGACGTAAAATACTGACTGCAACTGTTGTGTGTTGTGATAAGATGATGTATGTTTTTGTGTTACGTCTTGATTACTGATATAAAGAGGATGAGTGAGTAAAAGGAATGTAAATCCATAATCGGAGAGATAACTTCATGATATAAAACACAAAGAGCGTTGTGTCTATCGTTTGTGTTATATAATGACTTGGAGGTGACATTCTTTCATCGACCATATGAGGTTGTTTTTGCATAAGGAAAACTCACTGCAGAAGATTTTGGGTTCCGGTTTGACTGATCCCTTTTTGCGGATGTTCCTTTAGCCAAAGTTGAATAAACCTTGATAAGTTGAAATTGAATAGGTCTCGCCAACAACACAATTATAACACTAAGGGTATCTATTATCTGTTTTCATTGTATTTTTGAGATGATAGTTGCGAATGACGAACTAACATGATAGTTCAAAAGTGTTGAAACAAAGAACCTAAGTGGTCATTTTTTCATTCTTACCTTTTTCTCTCGTGTAACCCCAGATAAGGGGGCTCGCACGTTATTGAGCTGATATGAGTTATGGTTATTATTTCTTTGTGTTTTTCTCTTCTTTGTGTTTTTAGGAGCCAAAGACAACGGACAGATGTGATATAGGTTATAGTGTTAATATGCATCTACTGTATTATAATTATGGACTAAGTAAAATATGTAATAAATAAGGAGTTTTTTTGTATTAGATAACATTATTGGTTTATATTTAAGTGGATTTTATTTATTATTGTACCTAATCTGGTTAAGTAATTTTTGTTTAGGTGGGTGTTGGAACTCAATGACAGTGACATCATTTCTATTATTATGTATTAACATGTTATGAAAAATCGTGACAGTACCTCATGAGAACTATCACTTTATCAATTATAATATATAATTCCAAGTTAAGGATAGTTTTTTTTCTTTTTTCTTTTTTGGGTTTTGAACTTGGGCCTAATGGATCCTCAATGGTGTATAATAGTTAGAAACCCATTAAATATCTTTTTTTCTTTTCCTTCACTTTTATTAACTCATGATTTGAAGCCCATTAAAAATATCCTTTCATAAGGTATACTTCTTTTCTAAACCCATCAAACAATCTACGTAACAAAACTATATAACATTATTACTTAATAAACCATTTCACATACCAAAGCCAACGAATCAAACCAATGATCGGCGACTAGTAATAAATAATTTGAGTGTAGGTTTTGTTTTGTTTTGTTTTTTTTTTTTTTTTTTGATCATTTGATCTAATAGGCTTCCAATGAGTAATGAATAAGTTTATATCACTACATAAATTCAATCAATATAAGACAACCATTTTAGTCGTAAATTTCGTCGCAAAAAACAATTGACGACGGACTTGCGAGTGAAATAAACTGTCACTAATTAGCGACCGACTATCAGAAATTCATCGCAAAACTGCAACCGAACAAGAGTTCATCGTTGACCTTGTTTCCACGTGCTTAGCTACGGAAAGGGTAATCTATCGTAAATCAGCGATCACTACTGTTGTAAATCAGCGACTGATAGCTGGAGATCTGTCACAAACTATTATTCCTGGAGTGTTGATTTGCGATTACAAAATTCTTGTAGGTTTAGAAGTCTGCCACAGATTTTTTTTCCGTCGTTGACTTGCGGTAGCAGAGTATTTCGTCGCTGATTTGTGACTACAAAATTCTTCTGTAACAAACAAAAATTAGGGACGAACTTCTATTTCTCTGTCGTAAATTAGCGACAATTAGAGAATAGGTCTATCGCTATTACACTGTTTTTTTTTTAGTGGAGGCAGGACACAAATCAATACGGAATAATCATCTCTCACTTGTGATAACCTGTTAGGAAGTAAAGAAAGGAGAGGAGAAAATATGATAGATGCAAAGATACTATTTATACGTGGAAAATCCCTCGATGTGAGGAGTAAAAAACCACGAGGACAAAACCCACTTCAAAACTTCACTATCAATAAAATAATAGATACACAAGATCCTTTCTAAACAGCGCTAGAGACAATAGTGATCGCAAGCAAAATAACCCGAATCAACAAAGCAATAACGACAAAACTAGCGTAATACTGTTTTCATTTTAGGATAGCAATAACTCAGCCTATACATTTTCAAGATGCATCGTTAGTTTTTAATTGAACACTGATGAGTTAGAAAGGCGCTCACCAAATTTCATCTCGATCCGACACCGGATCAACCTCCAAACAGTCCTCAGAAGTTGACTATGCAGTGCAGAAATTACACCCAAAACTGTTGGCGATGTTCTTTTGTGGAACTGAGCTGCTCAAACTTGAATTGCTGCTGGCTGTGCGAATTTCCTTGTTGATGATTCTTGATCGTGTGTGATTGCGGCGACTGGAACAAATGAAGCACTGCCCTGATTTTTCTCAAACCCCAAAAATCCTTGATCCTAAAATTTCTTCGATTTATATTTTTGATCAATAATAATCTAACCCCAATAAAATTAGGGCTATTTCATATAATTAAATATGAGCTTGTTATATCGGGCTTCTCCACAAAGGAGTGAACCCGACCCAACAAATCTCCTCCTCACGACGAAGTGGAGGAGCACATCATTCCCGCAATCGAACGACATACATCAAGCCTTGTCTTGGCAATACTTTAGTAAGCATATCAGCACCACTATTGTTTGTGTGAATCTTCTCGAGATGAATCATCTTCCAATCAAGAACATCTATAATCCATGTGTATTGAGTATCAATGTGCTTCATCTTATCATGATAGGTAGAATTCTTACTGAGGTGAATTGTAAACTGTTTGTCACACAACAACACATATTTGTCTTGCTTGAACCCCAAATCTGGAATTAATCTCTTCATCGAAAGCATTTTCTTACTCGCTTTCGTTGCTACGGTAATGTAAAGCACCCGAAAATTTTGATCAAATAAATATAAAAAT
Organism: Drosera spatulata; assembly: GCA_035668315.1. NCBI lineage: Eukaryota > Viridiplantae > Streptophyta > Magnoliopsida > Caryophyllales > Droseraceae > Drosera > Drosera spatulata. The sequence continues at coordinate 8,266 of JAOVYX010004314.1, forward strand.
TGTGATCAAATAATAGTTCAAAAATTAATAAACGTAACGAAAATATGCGTTTTCTCTTTTGTAATAAATTAAAAGTAAGAAACGAATCTCGTTTCAAAGTTTTGAGACGTAACGTTACGCTCATAACTTTAAAATTTGTGATGAAGTTGGGATAACTTTTGTTGTGGAAAATTTTGAAAAATTATATGTTAATTAATAACATGATTTTTCGAGCGTGGTAGTAAAATTTGAGCGAAGCCTGTTGGAGATGTGGGATTAATTGGTCCTGAGATTAAATGAAACGGGGATGTTTTTTTGAATTACCCCACCAACTCCCCTTTCCCTCTCTTTTCCTCCCACTACACTCACTCCACTACCAAGCCCACTACGCCTAACTCTTCCACCAAGCCCATTACACCCACTCCATCACCAACCCCACTACACCCACTCCACTTTCAAGCCCATCACTTCTCCACCCAACATCAACACAAAAACTCTCTCACTCTCCTCTTCACTTCCCTCTCTTCTTCCTCTTGTTTTCTCTTCTCCATATTTTTCTTTTGACTCAAGTAACACAATAAGGTGGTAGAGAAGGTAAAAACGCAGGAAGGATCATCATCAAAGGAATGAGAATAGACCGAGAGAGGGGGACACGAGCCACAAAACAAGGAAGAGTGAAACCGAGCTAGCCATACCAAGTCAAACCCGGTTCAAAACCATTTTAACAAGAGGATAGACACTGCGACTCTCATAACTTAGTCTCATACAGTCTATTTGTAGCTAATAACAAAAGAAACGATAAGGAAAACAAGTCACGGATGGTTGAGATGCGTTTAGGAGCTAAAAGACGAGTTATGCTCGTGAGACCTGGAAACCTATGATTTTATGTATCAAACAAGCCTAAAACTGAACAAAAATGGCATGAACTAAATAAATATTATGTTTATGAAATTTTAGATCATTTGAGATTGAATTGATTGGATAAAACATGAAAAATTAGCAAACCAACCATACCAGTTTCTGGACAGCTTTGACATTCGATATTAGAACGCGTTTTAACTCTAGTTAGAGCTTGACTCAGAAAATGAGTCTTGAAACAAAGTTGTAGAGGACTTCCTGAAGTTTTCAATAAATCAAGAATCACTCAATTTGGTTAAGAAACGAGGAAGTTATGTGCATTTAAATTTAGGCCAAGAAATCTGGAAAAATTATTGAAGCTTCAGGGCATTTTTACCACCATTGAGAGAAAGTAATTCTCTTGGTTAGAGATTTTATGAAAAAATATACACTCTTTAATAAATTATGATATTAATACATATTGAATCTTCATATGTTTAGTTTCTATAAGAGTTAATAAATCATGATTCGGAGATGAGAATGTTATGTTATAAATCAAAACGTACGGATATGTTAATCTTTAAAAACTGCTTACAGAGATGAATTTGTTGCTTTATATAAAATTATATAGGAATCTTTAAAAGACAAACCTTATACCAATGAAAAGGTATGGAAGTCTAATTTCCATAACACTTTACCAATAATTATTTAAAGTTGTATGTAGAGAGTTATGAACTAATTAATGAAATAACGTCAAACTGCCTGAACTAGCAGAAAATATAAACTTGAACTAATTAACTGTCATTATTGGTAAAGTGTTATGATGAAAATTTTATGTCACTGAAAAGATCATGAAGTCTAGTTTCTGTAAAATTTTACGGAATAATTTTTAGAATTGTATACAAAAAGTTATAGATTTAAATACAACAAAAAGTCAAGATGGACAGAATCTAAGATACTCGTTCCAAAGGCCAAGAAGCTCAATTCAAAGACAGGAATGTTCATTTCAGACACCGAGACACCCGTTCCAGAGGTCGAGATATCCGACTTAGAGGTCAGGATGTTATCTCAGAATCTTTTGGATGGAGAATGATCGTTTTGATCCTAAAACAACTCCAAACCCTCACAATTAGTACTAATGGTTTTGCACGAAGTATGAATAAACATGTTTAATACCGTAATGCGAACAAACAAATGTACTAATATGTGAATCATATCATGATATAGGATTTGGAGATTCCATCCGTTGAG
>JAOVYX010004315.1:0-38309 GCA_035668315.1 Drosera spatulata
CAGTATAATTCTCTGAGTCAACGTCACGGGTGAGAACTAGCTAGGGAGCGATGGGCATCCCCCATCCTCTTTGCATGAATGTGGCGGCTTCTGTGCCGTTGTGGTGGGGCCACGGGTTGCTCTCTGCAGGGAGGCCCAAATCATCTCAATGCTGGCATACGGTGCCTCATTGAATGCGCACAAGAGATACAAGACGACGCACGGAGTGGGCAGGTATGAAAATATAATCTATTGGGTAGCCCGAATGACGATTGATATCTTTATCTCTGTACTCCAAGTCGGTCATATCCTTGGAGTAGTCGCTTCCGAGTCAAGTCATGAATCCTAAATAAATGCAAAAGAAAGGAATGACTCTTAAAAGCGATACGAAGCCATATAAAGCAATGTAATGCAATGCTGGTTGATATGGCGCCCATGTTTTTCTATATTATATAGAAATATTTTAGGGACTTTCGGCGATCGCCATAGCCGTTAGCGGAAGTTCCCTGTGATTGGGATTCATACACCTGAGGTTGCTGAGCTTCGTTAGCTCACGGTAATGTTTTTCAATTGTAGGTGTGCCCCAATAGCACCTGAAGGCTCTTAGTGTAAGCTTGCATGTATATAGATGATCTCACATGCTTCGGATATTATAACAGATCAGACGTCTATTTTGTTTAATGTAATAATAGATCTGCATTGCTTCTGCTCCAATGCTGTAACTAAAGCAGGTATTCGAAGTTGTAAACTATGACTGTGGCTACTGTTTATAGTTTCCTTGACATCTATACCCCTAATCCCGTTTGGTTTATTTGGCCTTGTCACGGATTGGGTTCGTGATGGCATAACGCTCACATGACTTTCGGCACGGAAATCTGGGGGCGTTACACCTACGTAACAAAAGCTTACAAATGCAGAAGTTTTAATCATCGTCCTCATCGTCTTCTGATGTGGCTGATTTATCCTAGTCATCATCAAATTCTCCCTCCTCATCTGTCTTTTCCCCTTTAGAAAATGTATCTTCATCTTCAATCTTTTTGACTTCCTCTTCATCGTCTCCCTTTTGTTCTTCCATCGCAGTTTCTTCATCATCGTCAAACTTAGGAGGCATTAGTGAGACTACATCCCTATTTGTATCTTCTTGAAAAACTACATCTTCAAAATAAGCTTTCGTGCTGACCTACATGTTGACATTTGCACGAAAAAAATAAACATTTGTATACAAATGGAAAAAAATTTTTAAAGGCACGTAGAAGAAGTAATATAACATGACCTACATAACGAAAGCTTACAAATGCAGAAGTTCTAACTATCGTCCTCATCGTCTTCCGATTTGGATGATTTATCATAGTCATCATCAAATTCTTCATCCTCCGCTTTCTCTTCCCCTTTAGAAAGTGTATCTTCATCTTCAATCTCTTCGACTTCCTCTTTATCCTCTCCCTCTTGTTCATCCATCCCAGTTTCTTCATCATCGTCAAACTCAGGAGACATTAATGAGACTACATCCCCATTTGTATCTTCTTGAAAAGCTATATCTTCGTGTTGAGCATCTATCATCCCTCGAGCTCTCATTCGAAATACAGCCCACCATTGATCTCTTGATGTGAGGCTTGGGTCTGGAGCGTAACACACTTATATCGCTTGATTTGCTAAGATGAATGGATCATATCCCCTTCGATACCTCTTTGTTTTATCAATCTCAACCAACTGATATCTCTCATGCACGTTCATTCCCCTATCGGAGTCAAACCAATCGCATTTGAAGAGCATCATTCGATATGATCTTTCATCCCCAATATATTGCAGCTCCACTATCTCTTGAAGGATGCCATAATAATCCTTCTCACTATCTCCTTTAACACATACACCATGATTCTGAGTTATTTTACTTGATCCATGTTCGAAAGTGTCAAACAAATGCCCATTGACACAATATTGAGGATACTTATACACTTGCGTGGCTGGTCGTGCACCAAGGATACGGATCATCTCATTGAGAACATCATGTGATAAGACCTGCACTCAACATAAAAATATGTTTAACACTTAATGTGAAAACAACTGTCCTTCCCATTAAAGGGCACAAAAGTCATTCACTCCCACATAATTCTGAAGCCAAATAGGCCATAAATCTCCATGTCTTGTCCATATCTTCAGACTTGATCTGAAACACCCCCTTCTCATCACGTGTTGCTCAAATAGCCTATAAGTCATAACCGAATAAACCTTGTGTTATTGTTCTAATGATCAAATGCTTTTCCAAATAACTCTGAAAAAGCATTTTTACCTCTCATACTTGGAGAATAACTCAGAATTCCTTAAGACATACGTATGGGTGGCGAAAAAATCCTTCTGATCTAAAGTAGCCCTTCTCCCAGAGTTGGGGCGTGAAAAATATCCCCTATTCCTTTGGAACACAGATAGAAGATGTGAATCATCAACATCGCCTCATTCTACACAATTACGATGATGATCTCTTGACTTAGTATCCACCTCAGGACCAAAATGGTTCTTGCAAAAGTTACTCTGCTCCTCCATAAGATACGCCTCACAAATGGAGCCCTCGATATGTGCTTTATTGCCAACCTTTTCCTTCAATTGAAACAAAAACCTGAATGGACAACAATCTCATCTAAACTACGTATCTAGGAATTGTTTGAGGTTAAAAATACGTGTAATTAAGATATGGATTTATACCTTGCAAAAGGGTACATCCATCTGTAGTGAACCGGTCCGGCAATTTTAGCCTCATAGGGAAGATGCAAAGGTAAATGCTCCATGGAGTTGAAAAATACAGGAGGAAATAATCTTTCTAACTTGCATAAAATCTCAGGAATCTGCCTCTCCAATCGCTCCATGTCTTCACGGCGAACAGTATTACAACAAAGATCTCTGAAAAATAAACTGAGTTCCGTTAAGGCACTCCACACATGATTAGATTGAAACAGTTCCTTGAAAGCAACGAGAAGCAATCTCTGCATGATAACATGACAATCATGGCTCCTTAGTCCCTTCAGACACCATTCATTCTCACGAACACAGTGTCGTAGATTGGATGCATATCAATCTGCAAACCTCAGCTTCTTGAACCATTCACACAACACCTTTCTTGTCTCTCTTTTCAAAACATAAGGAGCTTCGGGCATGACCGTTTGTTCTAGGCCTCTCCTATTCCTCAAATGCCACTTCGGACGGTTACAATATAGTTTGATATCTTTTCTTGCTGTAATTGTGTCTTTCGTCTTGCCCTTCACATCCATGATAGTGTTGACATTATCAAACATGTTTTTCTCAACATGCATGACATCGAGATTATGCCTGATTAGCAATTTGCTCCAATACGGAAGGTTTCAAAAACTGCTCTACCTGCTCCAATTGTGAGACTCGTAGAAATCCTCGAGATGTGCCAAAACTACACGATCACGTATCTCATCCCCATCATAAATAAAGACTAGATCATCATACTCGGTCCTATTCTTCAAAAATCCACTTCTCTTAGCTCGAAAAGGATGATCGTAAGGTAAAAACCTACCATGACAGTCAAACCAAGACTGTTTTTTCCCATGCTTCAAAGTGAAGGCCTTGGTATGCTCCATACAATAAGGACATGCTCATCTCCCAGCTGTGCTCCATTCCGACAACATTGCATAGGCTGGAAAATCACTGACAGTCCACAACAATGCAGCCCTCATCTGAAATATCTGTTCCCGATGAAGATCGTATGTCTCCTCCCCAAAGCTCCACAAATGCGTCAACTCATCAATCAAAGGCGACAAGTATACATCTAAATTTCCTTTTGGACTTATAGGCCCAGGAATGATCATGGAGAGCATCATGAACTCAGTTTTTAGGCACAAGCTAGGAGGAAGATTCTATGGCATCAATATAACAGGCCAACACGAGTACTCCAATCCGGAATTACCAAAAGGAGCAAATCCATCCGTGCATAATCCCAAGCGAACATTTCTTGGTTCTGTAGAAATCAAAGGAAACTCCTTATCTAGATGCTTCCAAGCCTCACTATCTGATAGATGCGACATCTGATCATTAACGCTGTGCTTGGTAGAATGCCAAGACATCGCCTCGGCACAGTTCTTAGTCGCATACAACTGTTGCAGCCTCGGAGTGATCGAACAATATCTCAATACTTTCAGAGCACCCCGTTTTTTGCCTCTCAATTTCACCTTGTATCGAGATACCCCACAAACGAAACATGACTCCAAGCCCAAATCCCCCATCCAGAACAACATACAGCCATAGGGACACACATCTATCTTCTGAACAGGTAGCCGAATGCCCCTCATCAGCCTGTTAGTCTAGTACAACGTGTTCGTTATCACGTTATCTTCCAGGCCGATATCCTTCAACAGAACAGCAATGGCATCTGTCGCCCTGTGAGGTATGTTGTACTCACATTTAATGTTCAACAACCTAGACACGGCCTCCAGCTGAGATAGTTTGCAACTAGGATACAACGGCTCCCGTACGGCATTCAATATGTCAAAGAACTCCTTGAAAGCAGACGGCGGATTGTCCTCATCATCATTCTTGTTTCTTACCATGCTCTCAAAGTTAGATGCCCCTAAACCATCTGCCACCATGTTCTCATAGGGATTAACCCAAGACATTCTCGATAACTCACCCACTTTAATCTCACCATAAAAATTCCACCTCCAATATTCAGGCAAAAAGCTGGGACACATACAAAATGCGTCCTCACTACATCAATTAACTGATAGTCTATATTCCAGCACTTAATACATGGACACTTCAAGTATTCAGAATAGTTGAATGGTTGATGTTGAATAGCAAAGTGTATGAATTTTTCGACATTTCGAGCATACTTCTCACTCAAAAACCCATCGACTAGCCGTTCATACCTCTAAGATCTATCATACATCCATGATAAATGCGAATCCATCACTGTCATGAAAATTCGTGACGCATTATTATTTTCATTAATTAAAAAATCACTACAAATACTTAGGAATTTTATCTACTTACAAATTTTAGCTTTCTTTATTGTCATTAAAAAAAAGAATTGAAAAAATCCTTTGACATGAACTACATAGACTATTTTAACTTTCATCAACCCAATCAAACATCGTCCTAATCCAAACCAAACCAACCATCGCCCAAAGTAGCCCAAAAATACCATAAACATCACCCATAAATCGTCATCCAACTCAATCGTTCAAACCATCATCGAATAATCACCAAAAAAATTTACTAGTAAACATGATCTATCATACAAACCCTAAACCTAAAAACAACCAATTCAATCATTTCCAAATAAAACTCAATAATAACAATCCCCCTCCGACAACCACAAAGGGCTGTTTTTTCGTAGTGATTTTTCATAACAATCCTCATCCAAAAACCCATTCGCCTAAACTAAATTAATTATATTCCAACGCCGAAACCATTCCAAAATTCACAACAAATTAATACAACAATCTATAGCAAAATCAACCATCATCCAAATAAACCCAAATCCATCAAACCAATTAAACCTCAAAAATATAAACAATTTAAAGATAATAAGAGTTTAGAAAATTATACAATTTTGGACAAATTAGGTTAGGGTTTGATGGACAAATGGTCGCCAGAGCTCTTCGTCGCCTGTGGTCACCGGTGGTCGTCGATGTGGAAAATGAGGGGAGGGAGAGGTCACCGGTGGGGGAAGATGGGGAAGAGGAGGTGACGGTGGTGGTGGTGGTCGGGAGTATGTAGTGGTCGAGGTGGTGGCGGTGGTCGTTGGGGGTGGCGGATCTTGTGTGGCGGAGGAAAAAAGATGGGTAGCGGATCATGTGTGGCGGAGGAAAAAAGAGAGAGTGAAGGATGGGGAAGTAAATCTGTCTCGCCCACGCATATAATACAAGTTAACGACCGATTCGCTCGCTAAAATTATTTTGCGACCGTCTCGGTCGTAACTATTGCGATTGAATTTATTTTCGGTCGTTAATTTATTTTGCGATGAAATCGGTCGCTATTTTGGCGATTGAATTGGCCGTTATTTTAGAGATTAAAATTTATAAACAGCCACAAAAAGGCTATTTTTTTGTTGTGAACTCTCAAATATAGCGACCGAAATTTATAAACGGCCGCAAAAGGGCTATTTTTTTGTAGTGAACTCTCAAACTCGTACTGTTGGCTCCGCCCCTTTACCTGAAGTAAATGTCATATCTTTTCAAGGGAATAGAGATGAACATTGGCATGGAAGAGGACGAGGTCATGATCGTGGCCATGGCCATGGCCGAGGTAGGTTTCATGACCAACGGAAACCATATAATCCAGAAAGTCATCAGAAGTGACAGAGTGAAAAATCAGTGCAAAAGAAAAGGAAAGCTCCCTATGAAAAATCCCAAAAGGATGATAAAGGAACTTGTTTTCGATGTGAAGTGGAAGGACAGTGGTCTCGTCTATGTCGTACATCTCAGCATCTCAATAATCTTTATCAAGCATTATTAAAGGACGAAGGAAAACAAGTGGAGACCAATTTCGTGAGCCATGAAGCAAATGTGCCTATTCTACCAGTGGATCCTACACATGTAGGTGAATGCTGCAATTAGGGGATTGATAATATTGAGCCTAACTTAGATAAAACTTTTGAGTGGTGGGTTGAGTTAAAGGATTATTGAGATATGTAATATTATACTAATATGTAAAATATGTGTGCCATATGCGTTTGTCATAATAATTATATTTTGTTATTCCCTAAATCTATGTATCATATGCGTTTATCATAATAAAAGTTGTGCAAAATATTAAGAAATAAAATTATCACCGGTTTGCACAACACTCTAGACAAAGAAAACATATATCAATAACTAAACACGTGAGTCATAACACCTATTATCAAAGATTTTAAACGAGCTAGTACATGGAAACAAAATCTTAGCAAAGGTCTTGACTACCACATATAGGAAACCTAAGAAAAGTTATTTGAACCATATATCTAAGGATTTATTAATTGAAATAATGAGAATCGGGAAAAACTTAATAAGTCTTCTGATATGTACGATTGTAGATATAGTTATAATGTTTGAAATCATATAGCCATTATAGTTTACTATGTGACTAGATACATTTCATATATTTCATTTCATCTACACTAATTATCATTTTTATTATATGAGCACATTAAAAGAACACGTATGATAGTATATAATATTTGTGTGTAATTCTGTAAGTATATGTGTGCCTTTTTCACAATAAAAGTGTATAATTAATATTTATTTATTTCTATACAGAATTTGCACCAAGAGAATCGAAGATATAGGCATAGTTGATAGTGCAACAACACACACAATTCTTCAAAGTGTAAAGTATTTTTCTGATTTAAACAAGGGTGAAGCAAGTGTTGGTACAATATCTTGAACATCAAAGCTAATCGAAGTATTTGATAGTGCCAATTTTACATTATCAAATGGGACTCACATTCACATAAAGAATGCATTATATTCCAAAAAATCCAAAAGAAACCTTCTTAGTTTAAGGGATTTCGTCTCAAAAGTTTTCACATTGAAAGCACAAATATAGATGATAAAGAGTATCTTTATATAACATTTACTATTAATGATTGCAAAGAAATCCTGGAAAAACTTTCAACCATTTTTTTTGGATTATATCTATTGAAAATTAGAGCAATCGAGTCACATAATGTTATGAAACCGAAGTTCATAAACTCAGAGACTGTTACGCTTTGGCATGAACGTCTTGGACATCCGGGAACTATAATGATGAGAGAAGTTATTGAAAACTCACATAGCCATCCATTAAACAATATGAAAGGTTTGTTGAATTGTAATCACATTTGTGTTTCTTGTTCGCAAGGAAAACTCATTACGAGACCTTCCATATCAAAGGTATAATCTGAATCTCCATCTTTCTTAGAAAGAACTCAAGGGGATATTTGTGGACCAATTCACCACCTTTAGGACCATTTAGATACTTTATGCTTTTAATACATGCTTTCACTAGATGTCTCGTGTTTGTTTTCTATCTACTCGCAATATTGTGTTTGCTAAACTTCTAACCAAATTATCAAATTACGAGCTCAGTTTTCGGATAATCAAATTAAATCTATCCGTCTTGATAATGCTGAGGAATTCACCTCAAAAACGTTTGACGACTATTGTATATCGGTAGGAATTTCTATCGAACACCCTGTTCCACATGTACAAACTCAAAATGGCCTAATGGAGTTTTTAATTAAAAGACTTCAATTGATCGCTCGACCTTTGATTATGAGATCTAAGTTACCTGTATTTGTTTGGGGTCATGCAGTGTTAATGCTGCAAATCTTATCCATATTAGACCAACGTCTTGCCATAAATATTCAGCATTACAACTTGTTAAAGGTCTAGAACCAGATATCTCCCATTTAAGAGTATTTGGATCTGCTGTTTACGTCCCTATTGCACCTCCACAACGGATCCAAATAGGACCACAAAGAAGACTTGGCATTTATGTGGGTTATGATTCAACATCTATTATTCAATATTTAGAATCCCTTACTAGTGATCTTTTTACTACTAGATATATGGATTGCCATTTTAATGGAAAAAAATTTCCCTCCTTATGAAAAGTGAATAGATTGGAAAAATCACAATCAGAATTTTTGTTGAGCATCCGGATTACAAGGATTGAATTTTCGCACAAATCAATGTGAACTAGAAGTTCAAAGGATTATCCACATGCAAAATATTACAAATCAAATTCCTGATACTTTTAATGATGCAAGCAAAATTATCAAGTCACATATACCAATTGTAAATGCGCAAGCAACAAAGAAATTCCTCACGACACAACTAGAATCCAAACCATTATCAATGCTGCTCCATCAAATGATAAACCTCGCCAGAAGCATGGGAGACCAATTGGTGTAAAAGATTCTGTACCACAAAAAAGAAGAAATGATAAAAGTATTATCCAAACCTCTAAGGTGAAAGATATCCCTGAAGTGACAAATACTTCGCAAGAGGAGGTGGTTCGTGAAAGATATAAGATTCCCAATGAAGTCCTGAAATATAAAAATGTAGGGATCTCAATAAATCATGCGTACACTAATCATGTGTGGGATAGAGAAAACGTTGATATTGATGAGATATTTGTATCATTTATCGCATCAGAAATTGATGCAAGTCTCGACATGTCTTCCAAACCCCAAAGTGTTGAAGAATGTCGACAAAGAGAGGATTGGCCAAAATGGACAGATGCAATCAATGCAGAATTACAATCTTTATCCAAACGAAATATTTTTGGACCAATCGTTCGAACCCCAGATGGTGTAACACCTGTTGGAAATAAATGGATATTTGTTCAAAAACGAAATGAGAAAAATGATGTTGTGAGATACAAAGCTCATTTAGTAGTTCAAGGTTTCTCACAAAGGTCTGGTATTGATTATTCAGAAACTTACTCACCGGTGATGGATGGAATTATATTTGGATTCCTCATAAGCATGGCAACTATGTATGGTTTGGAAACCAAATTAATGAATGCTGTCACTGCATATTTATATGGATCTCTTGATACTGAGATTTATATGAAAATCCTCGAAGGATTCAGAATGCCTGAAACGCAAAGGCTTAGCCAGTTATATTTTGTTAGGTTGCAAAGATCATTATATGCATTAAAACAATCTGATCGTATGTGGTATAATCGATTAAGAGAATACCTAATTAGAAATAGATATATAAATGATTTAGTATGTCCATGTGTCTTCATTAAAAAATCACGAAATGATTTTGCTATTATTGCTGTGTATGTGGATGATTTAAACCTTGTAGGTATTCCAGAGGAGTTAACTATAACGTCTCAACTTTTGAAGAGGGAATTTGAAATGAAAGACCTTGGAATAACAAAATTTTGTCTAGAAATACAAGTGGAGCATTTGTCATTAGGGATATTCATCCATCAATCAACTTATACGAGAAAGGTATTATCTCAATTTTATATGAATAATGCCCATTCGTTGAAATCTCTTATGGTTGTTCGTTCATAGGATGTTAAGAAAGATGAATTTTGACCTTCGGAAGAGGAAGAACGAGGTTTGGGATCAGAAGTTCCCTATCTAAGTGCAATTGGGACATTAATATATCTCGCAAATTATAAAAGACCTGATATTGCATTTGTCGTTAATCAGTTGGTTAGGCATAGCTCTGCATCTACAAGAAGGCATTGGAATGGAGTCAAGCATTGCATGCGTTATCTTTGAGGAAGTATTGATATGGGATTGCTTTATCTTAAAGGAACGAAGTCTACATTGATTGGATATGCTGATGCCAGATACCTATCGGATCATTTAAGCAGGTCGAGGACAGGATATGTATTTACTTATGGTGATAACGCTATATCCTGGCGATCATTTAAGCAGACTCTCATGAAAACTTCTTCGAATCTCAGAGCTTACAACAATACATGAAGAGATCAATCATTCAACACATCCAAGAGTCATGTGGGTTATCGTCTATCAAAGGAACCCCCACTATACTTTATGAAGACAATACTGCCTGTATCGCACAACTCAGAGGAGGATACACCAAAGGTAACAGAACAAAGCATATCTCACCAAATTCTGCTACACTCATGATGTTCAAAAAGATGGATACATGGATGTGAGATACGTACGCTCAAGTGATAACTTGGCTGATCTGTTTACCTAATCATTGCCAAGTATAACTTTTACGAAGCTTCGAGACAGATTGTAATGTGCAGACTTAAGAATCTCCTTCAATAAAATTAAGGGTTTTGGCTTGAGGGAAAGATTGTACTCTTTTTTCTTCGACCTGGTTTTTACCCCACTGGGTTTTTCCTGACAAGGTTTTAACGAGGGAGTCTCACCTTCAGGTATTAGATACGTTCAAGGGGGAGTATTATGAAACACGTGGGAATATTATCTATACCTTAATTTCTGTGCATTTTTTTATCATTTATTATCACATGTGGGGCCTGCAAATACTATTTGATATTATTTATATACTGTTTAATACTGTTCATATAGGACCTGCTACTATTCATGTCGGGAGGCTTTCGTTCTCCCTTGGGCTATAAAACCGAGCCATTTTCCTTTATATTTGGTACACCATATTTTGCAATAATAAAGAAGAGTATAGGAGGCAGAGAAGGAGAAGAAGGCAGTAGGTGCTCCGATCCTTTTTCTTATCCATTTAATGGTCTTGTTCGATTCTCGTTTTATAACAGGTTCGTGCATGCATTTGTTATAGTTCTTTTTTTTTTCTTTTTTTTTTCTTTTTTGAAGCGGCATTTGTTATATTCACATTTATTGGTATCAAAGTTTGGTTTTCTTTAATATCAAGTTTGGTTGAACCTTCATTAAATGACAAAAATCCAAATTAAATATAATTTTTTAATAAAAAATTAAATATAATTAATATAAATGGACTCTTCATTTTCCCTAAAATCTAATATGTTTCAAGTGTTAAAAAATTACAAATAATAAAAAATATATAAATATAAATTATTTATGGTATTCTTTTTAATTTAAGTTACTATCATCACAATTCATCGAACAAAAAATTTATATCATTAGGAAAACTTAAACTCGAGTGTTGGATAATATATTTTTATATACTCAATAATAAATTACCCGAATTATAAACTTAACAATAAAATTTATAAAATATTTTTTAGAAAAAGTTTACAAATAATAACTTAAAAAATATTAAATATTAATAACAAATTAATATTATATTGAAATCAGATTTACGACTTCTATTTAAATAATTTACGACTTCTATTTAAATATATAAAGCTGGATTCACCTTTCTTGATACCAAAGTTTGAATTTTTATTTTTTTTATCAAGTTTGGTTGGTCATGCATTAAAGGCCTTCTAATTTATGATTATAAACTTCATTTTCACTAAAATCTAATATGTTTAAAATGTGTGAAAAAGTAGACTACAAAATATAAAACATAAATAGTTTATGATGCTTTTTTTAATTTAAGTTATCATCACAAGTGATCAAACAAAATAAATATATGATTAGAATATAAACTTAAAATCAAAGTTGGATAATGTATTTCATATAAGAGTGAATATCATATTCTTTTTCCTTTTATTATGAATCAATACAAAATTTAATATTCTTCTTCAATAATCTTAAATAATATACTTATTTATTTTTGGAGAAAACATAATCATATATATATATATATATATATATATAATGTTTAATAATAAACTATTCAAAGTATAAACTTAGCAACAAAATTTATGAAATATTTATTTAAAAAAAGTTTCCATGTAATTAATAAAAAAATATTTAAAATAAAATAAAAATCTATTTGCATATTTAAACCAACCTACCATTAGTTTACATAGAGAAATTGTTTCATGATGTCCTCGAATGTGAAATCTCTGATCTCACGATTAAAAGAAGAAAAACGATTTATGATTAAGGTAATTCCTCGCAACAAGATTTGATAGTTAGAGTTAGAAACCCAAGTTTTGAGTTTCCTATCTACCACAACCACTCCACCGCGGTCGTCTCCTCCGATCTCCCAAAACTATCTCTTGACCATCGCCTCCTTCCTTTCCTACCATCGTCGCCACCTTCAACATCACCATTGCCACTATTGCAACCTTCAACTTTTCTTCGTCCTCATCGTTGACGACGCCACGATCCTACCCATCATACTGACAAATCCAATGAAGACGAAGATGGGCGATGTCGTACTGTTTTCGTGTATGGTGTTTGATGAACTATTGTAATGGAGATCAATATCTTTCTTATCATGAAAGGAGTACTGTTGTAATCGACAAGCTCACTGTGGAATACAAAATCGCACTGTTTGGTATAAGCGATTTTAGTTTGTTTTGTGTGTCATGTTTCTAGTACTATGATAAACAATGCGTTCTTTTCTTTTTCTTTTTCTTTTTTTTTGAAGAACAGTGTGCTTTTTTGGTTGTACGGTAGAAATTTAATCGCATAGTATGCAATCATTTTGATGTATTGTTCATTTCAACCATGGTGGGCTGCTACGTTAGAAAATCATATCGTCAGAATCAAAATATATCGAAAAATATAATTTTTAATAAGAATAAAATATTATAAACTTGTACATTTTATAAAACACACTCCAAATACGTTTAACACTCATAAATTACACCACACTTTTATTTGGACAAACTCTACATATACCACACTTTTGTGTTCAAGTGTCTATCACTTATTTTCTCTACACTCTAAGCTTGTTTTACTTTAAGTACTTTGTAGTGTTGTGTTTTTGTTATAAACAAGTAACACCCTTATATAGGCAGTAAGACACAATGTGAATTCTTTCTTTATAGTTCAAGTCTTGGATTTGGCCGATTACAAGAGAAAGAACACCAAACATATGTTGAATAGGAAGAAACATTTGAATAGGAAGAAGAGAGAATGGCCGGTTGATCTTGATAAACCATGATGGTGGCGGTTGCAACAACATTGGGTGAAAAGGTTTAGTTTCATGGTTTGGATGTTAATGTATAGTATATTGCTTTCTAAGTATTGTTAGTACTCCCTCCGTTCCATAATGTAAGTAATGCTTGTTTATTTGGATCGTCATAAAATATATACAACATATCATATTAAGTAATCTTTTCATAGAAAAAAATCAAAAGAATCATCATCTCTTACAATACACTTACTATATTCTCTCATAATTGCTACAGTAAGTCTCACTATCACCAAAAAAATATTCTTTCCCACCAAAATCCAAACAAATTCAACACACATATAAATCCGCATATCGTATCAAAATATTGCCTATATTATGAGACGAAAGGAGTAATACAGTTGAGTGATGAAATTATTTTTTTTCGTGAAAAGGTAATATGAGGATTTTAATTTTTATCGATTGATTGATAATTAATAAAATATGTTTGTATCAATTGATAATAAAAATATTTTAATATCAATTTCTCGTAGTTCTTTTTGTTTTTCTTTATATCGACGAGGATTTGTATGACGACACGCCCCCATATAACTCATGTTTCGATTCACAAACTGGAACCCTTGATATGGTTGAATTGTGTGAATACAAACACTCGAGTAAATAAAGGAGAACCATGTGAAGATAGAGGATTGAGTGGTTGACTTTCTAAAACATGGGATTACAATCGCAAAGCGAACGTGTAAATCATGGTTTATGCACCCTTCATGACGAACAGAACCTTCATCTTGTCACGAAATAATGCAAATTGTGTAGTTCTGTTGTTTTCTGTGATATTCAGATTCATATCCAAAAGATAAAATAAAAAGTTAGTGCATTCAATATTAAATGTCTCTGCACTCCAGTTACTATCTTGTGTATGTAACGTTATGCATATATACTTTTTTTAACGATAAACTTGATCTGTCTATTATACAAACAATCTCGTATACAACACAGAATTGCAATTGCATATACATTGGAAAAATATCGTTAGCAAACACAGGAAGCAGCTCAGAAATTAATATTATGCATATTGGAGAGAAAGAAGAAGATGAAAGTATCCACGTATCACATTTTTACACCGTCCAAAACCAATAAACAAACTATATCACCTCTATAACATTTAAGAAAAACCAATGGACCACGAAATTGAAAAGAAACGTAAAAAGACAAGTCCCCCTCCATTATTCTTTTGAACCACTGCAACTAAATCATTTTTACCCGGCTGTAATTCCCCCTTTGCACAATTTATTTATTACCCAATAAATTAATAAAATAAATTTAAAAAACCCAAGAAAAAATAATGAAAAAAAAGCTTTCTATTCTTTTCCCTCACCAGCCGGCCGCTGCTCTGTTTCATCTCTGTAAGAATGTGAAATTCCCTCTTTACCCTCTCCGTCGACCCTTCTCCGACAACCTTCACCACCTCGGGGTGTCACCAGCGACTGTCAGCTTCAATAACATCAACAATCTCTCAATCAAACACAATATTCTTTGCTTTCTTGAATCAAAGAATCGATCAAGTATTGTCCATAGAAGCAGGAGCTGCTGATCCGCCGCCAACCAATGAACCAGCTCCCGCGGCATTACTTGTAGCAACAAACTCATACCCTTGATCGTCATCCTCATCGTCGTCCTCGTCCTCTGGATCCTCGACCTGATTAGGATCCCCGCTCCCGGGATCCTCAGGCAGGGGCCACTGCTGCTCAGGTCTGGCCATTATGGGCGCGACAGCAATGGCCCCTGCCTCGGAGGAACCCGACTTGATCGGATACGATGTAGATGGCGTGTTCTCGATCCTGAGGATGTTCTTCTCGCGGTAGATGGCGTCGAGCTGATGGAAATAGGGGCATGTCTTGGAGTCCTCTGGCCTCTTCTTGTTGCTTTCTTTTACTTTTTTGAAGTATTTGTTGATGTTCTCCCATTTCTCCTTGCATCGTTTCGCGTTACGATTGTAACCAAGTCTTCTCATCGAGGCGGAGATCTCTTCCCATAGGGGTCCCTTGGGGCCCGTTCCTTGGTACTTTTGCTCGAGATCGGTTCTGAGGTTGATCAGTGCTTCGATCTCTGCCTTCGGCCATCGTGATGGGCTCGGTGGGAGCACCACATTGTCTCCCTCCGTCGAAAGCCGCTTTAGGGTGTCTGCACTCGTCGTCAAAGCCAGTTGTTGTGAGTGAACTGTTGATTTTGATTGTCTCGGGGCCACGGGTGCAGATACTGAAGTTTCTTGTGGCTGCAGCGGTTGTGCTTGTGTTTGCGGTAGTGGTTGTGGAATCGAAGTCAACGGAGCTGATGCCAGTGGAGCAGGATTCGCTGGAGACTGTTGTCGGGCAACGTTATTGCTCTGTGGTGGCGGAACAGAATGCAAGGGGAGAACAGGAATTGGCAGCTGCTGCCCGGGTTGATGATCCGACAACTTCTGTAAGTACGCGATCAAGGCAGCGTCCTTTGACGCAGCCATGGATCGTTCCTGAACCAAGATCTCATGCTCTCGATTCAGCCTGGCCAATTCCCGCACCTTCCACGCCTCCTCCCTCGCCAGCCTGTCCTGCTCCCGCTTCTCGATCGCTTCCAGGAACTTCCTCTGCAGCTCTTCCTGCTTGTCGATCACCTTCTTCATCAACCTCTCGAAGAACTCCTTCCACTTCCTCTTCCTCTTTCTCCCCATCCCCAAAATCTCCTCGTCGGAAGAAGTTGACGAGGATGAAGATGGTGTCAATGACGGCGATCTGGGAAAACCCGAACCCTGTTGAAACTGGGGAATCATATTCTGCAACGTAGGAGGAGGTGCTATCGCGTTCACTGGTTGAACGACTCCCGTCATAACCGCCGATGCTGTTGTTGCTCCTGTTGTTAATGGAACAGTGACTGGTTGTTGTACGTTGGTGTTTGTGCTAATCGGCATTGGCATAACAGGCGGCGGAGGTGGTGGAGGCAGTGCCGAGAGTTGAGGATGAAGCGAGGGTGAAGTTTCGAAGGCTTCGAGCTGATCGAAGAACCGATAGGTTTTGCCGTCGGATTTGGTTGCTCTGCCATCTTTGGTCCTCTTATGGTACTTATAAACATTCTCGAACTTCTCTTTGCATTTTTTCGCGCTTCTATGATATCCAAGCTCTGCCATTTTCCTGTAAGCAATTTGACACACTCAACATACATCAATACATTAACCAAATGAAAAGATAATGGTAGTAATAATTACGACTAATTTGTAAGTGGATGATCATAGGAGTAGTATTTTTGAGTGGGCACCTAAGCTAGATAGTATTAGTAGTAATTTGTATGATAATAATTCAAAGTAAAACCGGCTACCAATCAGATAAGCGCCCCATGGATAATTAAGGCATCATTAGCATGTAACTTACTCCATTAGGAAAATGAAAGGAGTGAATCAGACAGAAAAGGCATCGCCACTCAGCACATAAAAATGCTCTATTTGACACCCAAACTATGAAACTTTTCTTCTTCTTTTTTTTGGGTCAAGCAGAACTATGAAACTTATAAACACATAATGATGCATTTTCAATAAAATTGCTGAAAAGAATACTAAAAATTAAAAATTATTGATAAATCAATCAAAGCTGAATTATGGTCCGAATTTCATTAGTTCATCCCAAAACAAAACCCAATATTACTAGAAACTCAAGTTAGGGAAATTGTGGATCCATCATATTCCAATTTCCCATTGAAAACCATATTCAAACCCATCAACAATATAAAATCCCAAAAAACATTAAAATCAATCCCACATAACCCAAAATCCCAAGATCTCACCCCAAAACCAATCGAAATCATCAAATTCCATATTATTAGTAGTATTATTCTGTTATCATTTAGTGTAGTTAATTACCTGGAGACCTCATCCCAAAGGGGACCTTTGAGACTGGAATCCCGGAACACAGCATCCATATCCGACCTAATCTTCAACAACGCCAAGGTCTCCTGTCTCGGCCACCGGTTCCCCAACGCGCCTGCCCCGCCGCCTCCCACTCGCTCCCCGAACTCATCAATCATCCTCATCCCCGCCGCCTCATGATCTTGATCACCACCAGCAGCTCCTTCAGCGCCGCCGTTTCCGCCGCCGCCGGTGATGGTGGCTGTGGTGGTGGTGGTTGATGGTGGGAAGTTTGAGGAGCTACCCAGCATGGGGATTTGTGTCTTCTTGTGATTATCTTTTTGGGAGTTTGAGTACTCTGAGCTATCTAGCCACTAGTACCTCTCTCTCCCTGTTTCAATTACAGGAAAATAAAAAATGAAAAAAAGCAGGGAAGATTAAATGGGGAAAAAATGGTACAGAGAGAACAGAGAAGATGGTGAAATACGGTTTATAAAGATGGAGTCGTCTGGTGGTGAAATTTGAAGTGATTTTTTGTGTATATTTGTGGGTTTTTGAGGTTGATGTGCGTGGGATCTGATCTGCCTGTCTGTTTCTGCGAGAAATACTCCACAAATTACAATATTTTTTAAACTAAATCATATTAATTAAATTATAATATTATTATATTTGGAAAAAAAATTCTATAAAAATATTAAAAAAAATTTATTTTTTATTTTATATCACACGAGCTCATCTTATTATTTTTTCTCACTTCTTTCGGTAATAAAAACTGAAAGATAATTTATTCTTTATATTAAAAATCAATACACATATAAATCATTGTGTCAGGTTGGACAGATGAGGTAAATAAATGGACGAATAAGTGAAGGAGTGAGTGAATGAAAAATTTTGAGATTGACATTATGAGATGGAAAGTGTGTGGTATTGATTTTATAATAATATATCGTTATAAAGTTTTCACTCCGTTATATAAGGAGTTTCTCAAAAAGGTTTTAAAAGAATTGATTTAGTGATAAATTAATTCTTTTCTAATCATGAGGTTCAAGGAGTTCGAAACTTGAAAATATCAAAAACTAATCCCTCTATGTTAAATAAAGATAAGGCCACGTACTTCATCCTATCTTATAGATATAGAGATATCCTTCTCACACTTCATAATTGATGGGATTATATTTGTGGATATGTTCTTTTTTCTTTTATAAGAGTCTTAATTTTTCAAAGTTTATTATCGAATTATATTTTCTGAACATAAATTTAAATCCAACGATCTACATTGATATTGAAAATTGTTAACATATACTCCCTCCATCCCATACTACAAATTATATTTTTTATTCGGACCGTCCCAAAATATAATCAACCTATCATATTTAGCAACTTTTTTACATAAAAAATATAAAAACAAATCACCACCTGCTACAGTATTACCTCCTTCCTCCTCATCTCTTATTCTCTATCCTAAATCCCACTTATATTCCAGTGTCATTATAAAAAATACTCGTTTTTCAATAAATCCCATAAAAATTCAACACATACATAAATTCGTGTGTCGGGTCAAATCATTCGTTATATTTTGAAACGAAGATAATATTATCATATCGTGGATCTTACTCAGTTCTGACTTAATATATTTCACGACATGATATCGAAATCAAAAGTAACAGAAGATCACTGGTTCAATATTTGCACTTGCTATGTGCTTAATTATGTGGTGCATTATATGTTGACTTGTCTGACAATGGTACGTGGTGGATCCATACGTCCACACTTCAAATCCTTGAAAGACATTCGCATTAATGAGAAATCAAGTGTTAAATATCGTTTAATATTGTGGATTTTGTATCATCAAATCGAACTATGGATAAAATTGATTCCAACACAAACATCGTTTGAATCGGATTGAGTTGAAAACATTTTTTGTTCTCAACTTCACAAAATAACCTGTTAGACGTACTTTAAGAAAGCATTAGCATAAGAATTTGTGAAGTGATTGGCTACTATGAACACTCACACCATGGCTTGATTCCACCATAAGTCATCACACTCTACCTCAACTGTGTAATCCGGAACATTTATTAAAATTTATTTTTTTTTAATTTGTTTTACATAGAAGTGAAAAGTGAAAAAAATGAGATTAATAGTGTGCTTTGTTTTCCCTTTTGCTAGCTGTAATGGTGAGGAGAGGAATCTTCGCTCTTCATCTCTGTTTTGCTTTCTTTTCACATTTCCTCTTTTTTTGCTCTCCTTTGCCATTCCTGATCTGGAACTGAACAGTGCCAGCCAAACTGGACCACTTGGGGTTGTCTTTATTAATTTAAAAATCAAATAATTTTTTGGTCTAAAAAAAAATCACACAATTTTTCTTCACACGAAATAAATCATATGGTTTTTGTGACTAATATGTCCAGGACGTCTTGGACATGAGTACGTGTAATCATATTTTGTATGTGCATCTTCTCTTTCTGCAGCTACTGTGTGGACAAATGCATGATTTTGCTTATACAATAGTCCAGTGCGAATTGCAAGAGATCTTGATCTCAACTATGGGGTAATTAGTTTTTATTTGTCCCTGTTACCTTAACTCTATATTAGTCTATGTTAGTATAACAATGTTTTCCTATTCGGATTTTCTTATATATAAATTAATCTTGAAGAGCTTTTATATATGTTCGTTTCAATTAGTTTATTTATCCATTGCAAGAATACCTGACCATATTGTTAGGTGTTAGTGTTTCAATTACACTAATAACACTAGCGGTGCTCCTTAATTTGCATTAGCTAAACGATCTGTTCTTATAGTATTTGACAACATTATCGCGGTTATTAGATTATAAGTGCTTTTTATCTGCTCGGGAGGATAACCATACCTGAAGATGATTGCTAACATAAAATAGATCGCATTTACCTAATAACATTAAATTGATTTTAATTAATTGTTGTTACTGGAAGGAAAAACTGGTAGGCGGATAAACAGCTGTTGAAGGAGAGAGACATGCGGTGTGGTGTAATGTGGTGTCTTTGAGATGAGAATAAAATGAAGTTTGGTTTTTGTCTATCCAGGTAAAATTCTAGGTAAATGCCGGCACAATTTTAGGTCGGCTGCTCTGTTCTTTTTTCTTTTATGTTGGGTGACTTCTTTTTGCCACAATATATACTACTCGTATGTATCGGATCTCAGCAGGAATTGAGAGTCGAGTGTGTGTTTTCACGTGTGTAATATTAGAAAGGATAACATGTTACTTGACTGTCAAATCTTGTTTTTGATAGAATTGTCTAGATTATTACATTCTCTTCGTCTAAAAATAAGTACAATATGTGAATAATACAGTAATAAAGTTATTCATATTACGAATAATTCACGAGACAATCAAATGTTATTTTACGCATAATTATCGTTAGGCATTGAAGATAGTTTAAGTTATATAGTTCGACCCTGGAGTAATGACGTAATTATCTTATGTGTTGAAAAACTAATTAAAAACTCCTTAAAATACGTACTCCCTTCAACCCATAAAAAATACAACACTTATATTTTTTTATATCCCATAAAAAATACAACACTTTCTTTACTTGAAAATTTTTTTCTTCAAAGATATCAAAACACTCCAACATTTTACTTTATATTACACCAACTCATCCTAATATCACTTCTCCAGAATATTTTAATCTTCATTTATAAAAATCAATATGCACATAAATTTCTGTGAAAAGTTAAATGCTACATTTAATGTGGGACTATAGGAGTATTAGATAATACATTGATGATACAACGTTGTATTCTCTATGTCCCAAATAAATATAACATTTCACTTTTTGCACTATTCAATAAGTATTTTGAAGAGTTTCGTTATTCGCCTTAATGATGTAAAAAAATTAAGTCATTCATCCAGGATTGAAGTAAATAATTT
Source organism: Drosera spatulata (assembly GCA_035668315.1). Lineage (NCBI taxonomy): Eukaryota > Viridiplantae > Streptophyta > Magnoliopsida > Caryophyllales > Droseraceae > Drosera > Drosera spatulata. The sequence goes on from JAOVYX010004315.1 coordinate 21,171, forward strand.
GAACTATCATTAATGTTTTACGATAAATTTATGAAAAATGATACTCGATCGTTTTTTAATATAAATAAAAATTTATCTTGATAAATTTTTAATAAAATTATTAGATTTATTTTGAAATGAAAGAAGTTTTTTTTTTTTACGGATGTAGCATGATGGATGATTTCTTTTCTATTTTTCATTCATCTAGGATAGATTCAAAAGGACGATTACGCCCCTAACATGGATGGATGGATGCCCATTGACCTTAATCATTGCCATCCGATTTTAGAAACAATTCTAAATATTGTCAGTAGATCAGGTCATCATGGAACATGCATTTCTTTAATTTTGGGAACGGTCTTTTCTTTGCCCCAACCCAACTCAATTCACCTTTCTATTGAATACTCCTTTCATCAAATGACGCTAATATATAATGTTTAAATAATAATCATAAAGGATTTAGAATTTCTATAACATACAAACTATCCATTATCTCTGTTTTTTCTGCTCTTCACACTCCCTCTCCAATTCACCGGAATTCCGCCACTGCCTCCTCCATTGTCGGCCACTGCTATGACGATACAAGAACAAAACCTCACAATCCCAAATCCCTCGCCACCATATTGCACACGACCTCACAAGGATAGCGGGATCGAGTTGGGGAGAATCGAGATGTGAATAGGGACTCGTTGTGAAGGGGTTGAAGAGGGAGGATCTGAATCTGGCCAAGCACGATATTGATCGTTTGGCGAAGGGAGCCGCAAGGTGTTCGTGGATGAGAATGATGGATTCAGGAATTGTGAGTCGTGTAATCGCAAACGACATGATCAACTGCCCTTGTTGTCTTTCACTTATTACCCCGTCTGATCAAGATTAGTTTTAGGTTTAGGTTTGATTTTAGGGTCAAATCATACTTATCGAGTACATTATTTAATGGTGGATAGATGGATGCCCAGATTTTATTCATGTTGTGATGATGATGCTAAGGTTTGGCAATGGATGAATGGATTCCTAGATTTTGTTGTTCTGATGTTGTGATGATGCACATATGTCTTTGTAACTTTAATCTACAATAGTAGATTGGAATCAGGAAGGTGAATGCGAGACCTGACTGGATCACTTTGATGGGTGTGATAAAGGCGTATACTAATCTTGAGGATTTGGAACCAGTAAGGTCTAATTGGGATTAGTTGATGGTGTTTATGTGTGATGTGGTGGTGGTTTGTGTGCATTTCCTTTTTTTTTTTTTTTTTTTGTACTGTCGCTCTGTTTCATTTGTACATGCGCTCTATTTCATTTGTTCATGCGCGTTTTATTTTTTGGTGATGTCGAGATTTGATGGTGCATAGTCTCGTATTAATATTATGTTTCCTTTTTGTTTCATACGCTCTGTTACATTTATTCATCCGTTCTGTTTCATTTGTACATGCACTCTGTTTCATTGGTTCATGCGCTCGGTTTCGAAACAGAACGTCAGAACAGGTGCTTTATTTAATTTTTGTACAAACGCTCTATTTTATTTTTGTAATGGTGCTCTGTGTTCATTTTTTATCATGTGCTTTGTTTTGATCTTATTCAGGCGCTCTATTTCATATTCTGGCAATGTGGTCGGATCCGACAAAGATTCCGACGACATTTCAAATTCCGATCAGATTTCAGCAACGATTCCGACGACGATGCACAAATGTGTGAGATGCTTCAATGGAAGATAGTTTGTACAAGTTTATGATTGAGTTGAGCATGTTTCAGACTAGAGTTATGCGAGTTATAGTGATTATTTAATTATTGCTCTATTTCATTTTCTACACGCGCTCTGTTTTGTTTTTGTACATGTGCTGTGTTTTTTTTATATGGGCTTTATTTTGGTTTAATTGGACCTGCCACCGTTTTGTTTTTATACTATCGCTTTGTTTTTTTTTCTTTTTTTATATATATTATGCTACTCTGTTTTGTTTTTGTACTGTCGCTTTGTTTTTTTTTTTTCTGTGTTGTCACTCGATTTTCGTTTGTGATGAGATTTCAACGCCTTGTTTTGTTTCTTTGAATGAGGAAATTATCGTGTTGAATGAGGTGTTTGTATGTTTTTCAGGTATATGTATATTCTTTGAATGAGGAAATCATCATGTAATTTATAAGTTTTCAATGAAGAAGTCAATGTATATTGTTTGGAAATCATTGTATTGAATGAGGTGTGTATGTCTATTCGATGCTTTACTCAGGCGCTCTGTTTCGAAACAAAGCGTCAGCACAAGCGTTCTGTTTCGAAACAGAGCGTCAGCACAAGCGTTCTGTTTCGAAACAGAGCGTCAGCACAAGCGCTCTGTTTCGAAACAGAGCGTCAGCACAAGCGCTCTGTTTCGAAATAGAGCGTCAGCACATTTCCAAACAATATACATTGACTTCTTCATTGAAAACTTATAAATTACATGATGATTTATAAAATAACTAGTGCTATAAATAAAAAAACTGTCACCCCATTTCAAAATGAACTGTCACTCAATTCCATAATGAAATAGAGTGTTTGAATAAAATAAAACAAAGCGTATGAACTAAATCTGAAACAGAACACCTAAACAAAATAAAATAGAGCGTTTGAACAAAATCTAAAATAGAGCGCCTGAACAAAATAAAACAGAGCCCTTGAACAAAATAGAAAACATAGCGATCATTCCATTCCACATCTTCTCCACAATCAGCGGTCCAATCAAAATCACAAGCACATAACCATTACAGAATCTACAAAAAACAACACTCCATTTCTCTCCAAGAAGATCATCCAAAGATCACCATGAGCACAAAAGAATAACCGACTCATCAATTCTCATCAAATCAACCTTCTCCACAATCCAAGAACAACTAAACACATAAATAGACGATCATTCCATTCCACATAACAATCCAATCCAATCACCCTCATAATCCCAAACTGAGCAACACAATCCAATTCGATTCCGCTTCCATTTTCAATTATAATCACTCTGTCGAAAAGCGTCAACGATGACGGAGACGAGGTCGGAGACAGAGTCATGGTGTTGGGATTTGAGCAGCATCTAGCTCCTCTTTAGCCCTTTTTATCTTTGCGTCTTGCTCAGAATGTTGTCGTCGTCGTCGCTGTCGAAGTGTAGCCGGAGACGGAGATGACGAGGTTGCCAGCGGGTCGATTGATTCACTGGTTCTCGAGATAGTGGTCGGCGACGAAGATGGTCAGATGTGGTAGTGGTCGACGGTTGAGGTGGCCAAAGGTGGTGGTGGTCGACGGTGGAGGAGTGGTGGTGGTGGGAGAAGAAGAGAAGGAGGAGGACAAGGAAGAATGTAAAAAAAAATTAAAATTGTAGTTTTGGAGGATTAAAATTCCGTATGTATATTTTTTGGTTTTTTTTTAACTTTTTATAGATTTGGGTAATTCTCCCTATTCTTTTTTGGTTTTACTGACTAGAGTTTTGGTTTCACTGACTAGAAATAGAATCAAATTACATTTTTTGTTTCAATTTAATTATAACATTTTTATTTTGCATACTTGACGGTGTGAAGTTTACACTCGCGTTGCGGCATGATCAAACATCAGTTTTTTTTTTTTTTTTTGAAAACTATCATGAAACACTAATGATAATTTAAGTTATGTACTTCAACCTGACATCATTAACTTTTTATTATTTATTATTTTTTTATTTTTTGCTTCACTCAAACGAAAAAACTAACCTCCTCATAATACGTGCTGATGCTGAATAATGAAAAAAATGTCCACGTTATAATTAAATTGGGACGGATGGAGTATAAGGTTGCCCGTATTGCCCCTAGTGAACTATTTCGAGGATCAATTGGTCTTAAACCTTATCACTACTTAAGAGGTTGTATGGTATCATTGTTCAAAATTGTGAAAACAAAAAACAGTAACAGAAATAGAAAACCAGTAACGAAAACGAAAAACACTCCATGTAGTAAAATATTTATTTAGAAAGAGAATCTTGAATACTGCACTCAGATGAAATAGAAAATAGAAACTGAAAACCATTTTTTTTGATTTTCTGTTTTCTTCTTCTGTTTCATCCATTCAAATATAAAAATCAATATCAAACAGTTCTATTTCATCAGTTAGTGAAACAAAAATAGAAAATCAGATCAACAACGATACCAACCAGGCCCTAAGTACTCCTTTCGTTTCATGACAAATGCTCCTACAATGTTAGATTAGAACATGTTTATTTTTCGAGATGTCCATTGACCTATATAATTGGACGATAAAATAGTATTGTTTAAATTTGTCTTTGGAAGAGCTTGAGACACGGCCGAGCGTGAGCAAGCACAGTCGTTCGTGAGTTTCGACGTGCAAACTCCAAACCAGGACGAAACACATTGCGCATGGGCACAGTCGTTGTCCACTCTCGGGCACAACCCTCTCTGCCATAACACCAATCCAGGATTATTCGCATTGTGCTCGGGCATGGATTTCGACTTCCAGAAGTCCGTCCCTTGATTCTTTTATCTTGTTCAAGGTCTATAAGTACCCCAAGTTGTTAGGTCTTTTGAATACGAGAGAGAGAAATATCAAATCACATAACTTCCTATAGGTTTTGGTGAGAGAAATACAAATAAGATTGAGTGGGTTCGGGTAGAGATGATCATTGTAATCACATAAGTTCCTCTAGGGTTTATTGGATCTTGTGCGATTGGGAAGATGGTGAATGTTGCTAAGTTTGAGATCAAACCTTTCGATGGAAAGACGAACATTAGCATATGGTAGGTCACAGTCAAAGATATCCTTGTGCAACAAGAATTGTTCAAAGCATTGAAGGGAGAGAAAACTACTGAGATGAAAGCTGATGAATGGAAAGAACTACAAGTTAAGGCTACATCCAATATCCGATTTAGACTCCGTCAAAGGTGAAGTACCAAGTGTTTATGAAGACATATCTTAAGAAGTTATGGGAAAAGCTGGAGTCGATCTACATGTCCAAATCGTTGTCAAATAAGCTCTTCTTGAAGATAGACTTGTTTGATCTGTAGATTTGAATGATCATATAGTAAAATTTAATTGACTGATTACTCAATTGGCTAGGTTAGATGTGAAGGTGGATGATGATAACCAGGCTTTGATCTTGCTGAAGTCTCTTCTTAGTTCGTACTCGACATTAAAGACTACCCTACATGTTGGGAAGGATAAGCTGAGGGTAGAAGAGGTTACTATAGTTTTTCTTGACATTAACAAGTTAGATCTTTCAGGTTCATTCAGTCAAAGTAAAGGATATGTGATGAAGTTAGAGAACAGAGGTCAAGGTTAGTTCAGAAAGTAGGGGGAAGTCATGTTCTAAGTCTAGAATGGGGAATCGAGATCTCTCCTAGGTTGAATGGTATAAGTGTCACGAGAAGGGACATATGAAGGTTCAATTTCCTCAACATAAGAACCAGGGAAAGAAGCTGTCAAGTTCTGCGAATATGGTTGCAGATGAGTCCGATGCTAGTGACGGTAACCTTTATGTGGCTTCAATTGTTGAATAGTCCCATGGTGTTTCCTTGGCTGTCAAAGATAGTGATCTAACTTCAGGATGGCTTATGAATTTTGGTTGTTCATTTCATATGGGTCAGCATAGGGACTTGTTTGATACATCGACACCAAGCAGTGGTGGAACTGTGTTGATGGAGAATGACTTAGTTTGTAAGGTAACCGGAGTTAGTACTATGAAGGTCAGAATGTTTGACGGGGCTGTTCGAACACTATCTAATGTGAGATATATACCATAACTTAGAAAGAATCTTCTTTTTTTTTGGTGCCTTGGATGCTGCGACGTATAGTGTATAGGTTAGAGATGAGCTCATAAGGGTCGTGAAGGGATCATTGGTAGTGATGAAAGGCCAGAAGATCGGGAATCTGTATAAGTTGATTGGGAGCACTACAGTGGGTGGAGTAGCAGTTTCATCCAGTCAGAAGTCTAGCAGAGATGATACAGAGTTGTGGCATATATAACTCAGGCACTTGAGTGAAGGTGATATGACACATCTTCACAAGAAGCTAGTGCTTAAGGGTGTCAAGACTTGTGGTGTTGGCTTTTGCAGGTTTTGTGTGTATGGTAAGAAGAAGCGAGTTAGCTTCAAGATGGATACTCATACTTCGAAGGGCGTCCGTGATTATGTTCATTCCGATGTCTGGGGGCCTATCAAGGATGTCTCAAACGGTGAGCTCAATATTTTGTGACGTTCATTGATGACTACTCGAGAAAGGTCTGGCTATTCTTCATGAAGCACAAGTATTCAGTATCTTCAAGCAGTGGAAGATGAAGGTAGAAACAGAGACTGAGAAGAAACCAAAGTACTTCAGGTCAGACAATGGCACAGAATACAAAGAAGGCAGTTTTCTGAAATTCTATAAGGATAAAGGTATCATGAGGCACTTTACCGTGAGGGAAATTCCGGAGCAAAATGGGATAGCTAAAAGGATGAACAGAACTTTGTTGGAAAGAACTCATTCCATGAGATTGAATACGGGTTTGTCAAAGAGTTTTTGGGCGGAAACAGTTAGCGCTAGTTGCAATATCATCAATAAGAGTCCTTCATCTACCATTGAGTACTTAGTTCCAGAAGAGAGTGTTGAGAGGTCCAAGTTAGATGCTACATCCAAACAATGCATCTTTCTTTGATATGAGGATGGCGTGAAAGGCTACATAGGATCCAGTAGCAAGAAACAAAGTTGTGAGCAGACATGTGGTCTTTGATGAAGAACATATGCTAGACAAAATACAGTGTAGAAAAGAAAGCAGATGTGTTGTAACTTCAGAAAGAGTCTCAAGTAGCAAATCAAAATAAGTTTCAGACAAAAGCTAAGAGTTCGTGTGTTCCAGTTCAAGCCGAACAGGTAATTGAACAGCTAACTAAGCAGCCCTACAGCATAGCTTTCGGAAAGTTAAATGTGATCCTAAATCTCCAAAAAGACTTGGTTTCGAGGATATGTTGTCTTTTTCTTTGGTTGTAGGCGATGGTGATCCTAACAACTACAAGGAGACCATTAATTTCGTTGATCACGATAAATGGATGGTGTCTATGGTAGAGAAGATGGAGTCGCTTAGAAAAAACAAGACTTGGGAATTGGTGGAACTTTCAAAGGGGTCGAAACCAGTTGGATGCAAGTCGGTGATCAGAGTAAAAAAGGGACATAAGTATTAGGCTTGTTTAGTTGCTAAGGGGTACTCTTAGAAAGAGGGAGGGTATTGACTACAAGGAGATATTCTCTCCGATGGTGAAGTACACGTCAATCACGTTATTTCTTGCACTGGTAGCAGTTTATGATATGGAGCTTGAACAGCTTGAAGTGAAGACAGTTTTTCTTCACGAGTACCTAGAGTAGACTATCTTTATGTAGCAGCCAGAAGGGTTCATGAAATTGTATAAGGAAGGCTGAGTTTCCAAGTCGAAGAGATCATTGTATGGCATGAAACAATCTCCTAGGCAGTGGTACAAGCGATTTGATGAATTCATGGTAACACATGGATATTTGCGTTGTGAGTATGATCCTTGTGTCTACTATTTATTTTGTGATGATGGATCGATAGTACTGTTAAGCCTTTATGTAGATGACATGTTGATAGCTGCGAAAGAAAAGAAGCACATTGTCAGGTTGAAGAAAATATCGAGCAAAGAGTTCGACATGAAAAATCTTGGTGCTGCTACGAAGATCCTTAGGATAGAAATCCGAAGAGATAATGAAGCGAAGAAGCTGTGGTTGACACAGAAAGGATATATTGAGAAGGTCTTGGTGAGATTTAGCATGTGCGATGCTAAACCGGTCTCTACACCATTACGAGCTAAATTCAGTTTGTCATCACAGATGTGTCCTGAATCAGAAAAAGAGGTGAAGTGCATATATATCTCGAGTACCGTATGCTAATGTGATTGGATGCCTCATATATGACATGGTATGTACTCGTCCCAACATCGTTCAAGTTGTAGATATATGACAATTCTAGTTAAAGAGTATTAGAACGCTATGAAGTGAGTTTTACATTATCTGGCTAGAAGTATAGATTATAGCATCATGTTTGAAGGCAACAAGGCAGAGAGCAGAGTTGTCGACTTAGTGGACTCAGATTATGCGGATGACTTGGATTCCAGAAGGTTTACGAGTGGATATGTGTTCATGTTTTGTGGAGGACCGATTGTTAGAGATCTGTGTTACAACAAGTTGTTGTGGTTGTCAACTACGGAGGTGGAATACATGGTATTGACGAAAGCTGGTAAGTAAGTTTTGTGGCTCAAGGTATTGTTGAGCAGTTTGGTTACAAGCAGGATGATATTCAGTTATTGTGTGACAGTCAGAGTGCAATCTACTTAGTGAAAAATCAAGTCTATCATGCTCGTACAAAGCATATTGATGTGAAATATCACAAGATTCGAGAATGGGTTGATTCTCAGGATATAGACTTGATGAAGGTTCACATTAAGGAGAATATCGCGGATATACTAATCAATGTCGTTCTAGCTGTCAAGTTCAAGCATTGCTTGGACTTGATCAATGTCGCCTCTTGTTGAGTTCATGGTGTAGCGTTCCTTACCACATGAAAGGTGCAAGGTCGTGCCCGGCTTTAGGGTACGAGAATACTCGATCGTTGTTTGTTGTGGTTCGAAGGTTCAATCCGGGTTTGCAACTATTCACGACAAAGGTGGAGATTTTTTAAATTTGTCTTTGGAAGAGCTTGAGACACGGCCGTGTGTGAGTTTCGACATGCAAACTCCAAAACAGGATGAAACACATTGCGCCCGGACACAGTGCCTGTCCACTCCTAGGCGTGGCCCGCTCTATCAGAACCCCAATCAAGGATTATTCTCATTGCGTTCGGATGCAAGCCATGCTCGTGTCTGGGCGCAGATTTTGACTTCTAGAAGTCTGTCTCTTAATTCTTTTATCGTGCCAAGGCCAATAAAATAGCTCACGTTGTTAGGTCCTTTGAGTGAGAGAGAGAGATCAAATCACATAAATTCCTCTAGAATTTGGTGAGCGAATTACAAACAAGATCGAGTAGGTTCGGATAGAGACAATAATTGTAATCCGGATTGTTAATTAATGATTTGTTTCCCTTAGGTTTTTTCTTTCCCTTGGGGGTTTTTCCCACGTAAATTTTGGTGTCATTTTACGTTCTTTATTGTTGTGATTATCCCACGCAAATCTTGGTTTTTCTTTCCCTTAATGGTTTTTCCTACGTAATCCGAAGATGCATAATTCCTAACAACTATTTCATAGTAATTTATCGTGATTCGTCCAACAGAAGTCGTAACATAAGTTATATAATTTCATGGGATGGAGGTGACCTGATGATCAAACATTGAATGAAACTCATGGAAATATGGATCAAGTATAACCTAAGGGGATAAACTCAATTTATCCCAGGTAGTTTGATGTTTTATTGAATACTAGTTTTTGCCTGAACCTTGTATACATGTACGCTACCAATGACTCAGATAAAGAAAGAAAGACAATAAAAATGGAAAAAGAAAAAGGGAGAGTGGGATCCATGCGAACAAGTAGATGGAAGTAACCCATTTATCTGCCATATGTAAATAGTAGGCAAAATTCAGTTCGTTTGCAACCTACCTCGTTAAATATGGGATGCGCAACACATATTTATCAAGGAAGGTAAGTAGCAGTAAAAATTTAAATGAGCACTTTATAATAGGTATTCCAAGGTTAAGATCTTATTTTATTTTATTTTTATCCTTAAGGTTAAGATCTAATTAAATATCAAAACCATATTGTAAAAAATTGATGTGCATGGTTGGATAGCCTTGTTATTATTCATCCTTGATTGTGATTTGTGAATAGTATAGTTGCTTTACTTGTTGGAGTCAAGATTTACATTAAACAAATAGAGGATCTCAAACACGGAAAATTAACCCTGTTGATATAGTTCATGTCGATGCTATATTTCACGGTGACAATAACAATACCAAGTTAACAACCCAATATTTGAATCATAAGATAGGGTTTAGGAAGGATGAGATGCGCGTATATACTAATTAATACTTCTTTCGTTTCAAAATAAATATAAAATTTTATTTTTTGAATTATTCAACACGTATTTTGAAAAGTTTCGTTATTCGTCTTGACGATATAAGAAAATTATGTCACTAATCCATGTTTGAATTACATAACTTAAACTATTATTAATGTTTCGCGATAATTTTACGAAAAATGATATTTAATCATCCGAAACGTAAGTCAAAATTTACCAACCAACCCTTAAGTCAAACTGTTTTATTTATTTTGAGATGGGAAGAGTACTAACACAAAAACGATATTATGTTGATTCACATCGCGATTGTTTATTCGGTTATTATGGTACAATTCTGACACTTGTATGGAAGAGAAGTAGGAAGAATCAGAGACGACGTTGATGATCTTCTTATCATTAACGTTGTTGGGTAACTGCAGTTGTACCATCCCAACATATCCATGTGTCAAACGGCATTGCGTGTGTAGTAGTAAAACGGTTCGTGGGAAAGCAAATGGAGCCATGGTACAAAATTTGGCTTGTCCTTGATCCGCAAGTTCTTTGATTAGTTAGAAAATGGTTGCAAAGATGATTACATATTCATTGGAGTTTACAATTTTATCTGTACTTTACTTTTTTGTAGAACAACAAGCCATATAGCGAAAAGGTTATAATATATAAATATTGGATCGTCAAACATCGTTTGAACTTTTGATCAAGTTCGTTACTTAACATGCTATACAAGAGCAAGAATGATATTAAAGTCATGATGAGTTCGAATTATGTCTTTTTCGTTCATGGTATTTACTTGGCGTTTGAATGTGGATGGATCAATATTCATAGTATATACTAAACAAGTAAAAATGGTTTTATCTTCAATTAAAATCTTTTAATCTTAATCATTTAATTTTTTGATCTGATGATTATGATTAAATATCAATAAATTAGAAAATAGATATAATTAATATTCAAAGTAAAAGAAAAAAATTGATTCAATTAAGTTTAATGGTTAGTCGATATATTTTAATTGAATTTTAAGAGGTAAAGATTTACTCATTTAATATCTATCAAACCTACAAATAATATTCAATATATTAATTTCAATAATTAATAAAAATAAATAAAAAGGTAATAATATTTCATTTCCAAAATCTTTTATAAAAAAAATATTCATATCTAGTACTACATTATTATTACTATATCTACTATATATATACTAAGCGAGAGTGATTAAGCTTGTACCTTGATCGGATATTTATAGATTTAATCTTTTTTTATCAATAGATTTAACCTTTTTTTTTACCAAGTGAATAAGTTATCTAAATAGTTTTTTAACTTTGGATAGTTTTAGATTTAGTATTTTTTTTATCAAGTGAAAAGTTATCTAAATAGTTTTTAAGATCAGACATTTTTAGATTTAATTATCTTTTTTTACCAAGTGGATAAATTATCGAAATAGTTTTTAATCGATACAAATACAAATGATATTATTTTAATCGACACATAAGTCAGACCTACCAATTGGATTTCGTATCATTTTTCAACCAAAATCCAATCCTCAAGAATAGCAAGCTTAATAACATATATCTTAATTGGATAAAATTATTTCGCGATAAATTTTACGCAATCATTTCTATTTAATATCTTTCATCATTGATGATGACAGTATGAAGAGCAAACCAATTGATGAAAACAATACAAAGGTTGAATATGATAGTTATATAGATTTTTCGGATCTAGAAGATAGTGAGTCATTCAATGAAAAAAATTTCTTATGTCGTATATAATGTTATTTTAGACTTTTTTTGTTTTATTTATTTTTAAAATCTATGTTTTTTTCTTTTGATCCCATAGATGACTGCACGGGTGGATATATTAGTACTCCCCAAAATTAATGGGTTTTCATGTGAGGATCGATGGAGTATTAAGATATACAGTATATAATTAATTTTTTACATTCGAAATTTTAATGGATCTCAAACATTTTTAGGTCAGTGAAACTAATCCTAACATGCAAAAGAGAAGTGAGTTAATAGAGTTGTGCATAACAGAAGATAGATGATCTAGATTTCGCTGTGAGTAACTTCCCACATTAACATGATAAGATAATCTTTTCTCCATCCCATAAGAATTATAATACTGTATAATAATCACATATTCGTTACGTGTTTTGATGTATTATTTTTTATTAGTTAAATGATATGGTATAAATTTTATTTTGACCCATGATTATAGTTCGTACATTTTATTATCTTTAATGTTACACGATAAATTTATAAAAAATATCGTTTGACCGTGTTATGGATCATTCGTAACGCCGTCAATTTTATCGTCAATATGACCAAACCTTATAATTAATATGGGACAGAAAGAGTAATGTTTGTTGGGCGTTCATAAATATAATGATCATAATCTTTTGGAAACACAATATACATTTGACCGTGAGAATTTCCGGATCTTGAACGTGTATTCATCTCATGGTTATTCTAGATATTACACGTCGCACTGTACCTAGGTATATCAGAATAAAGAGCATCCTATATATATGAAATAAAATGAAGGAGTGACTAATAAGTATTGATGGGTAACAACCACGCATAAATATAAGTAGTGTGTGTGTTGCATGCTTAGCTGTTTGCCACGTAAAAATGAGAGTAATTTCACGTGGCCTGGATGGCACACAATATGATACCCAAATTAAGTTAAAACATTCACATGCTCATCATGTTACCAAAGTTATCCCCCACTCTTCTTTTCTTTGGTCCACAAGTTAACTTTATAATCTTTTTAATTTTTCTTTATCAGAATATGAAAATGTATTTATATGTATACGTATGGGGGTCCCCTGATTGAGATTAGACAAAGAGCTTCAATTACTACCACATGCTGCAACGTTATTGTCCTTTTTATCACGTTATTTTCTTAATTTTTGTTTTCGTTTTCGTTTTATGGTTTATGGGTTCTTTTTTGGTGTGTATATTTTTGGGGTCCTTTTACGTACCATTAATCCACCATGTTTATTTTTACTTTACAAGCTGAAGCCAGCTAATCAAACAGCAATTGCTGAGATATTTGACTTCATGATCTGTTATCAAAATATTCCACACATTTCAATTTATCTTAAAATAATTTATCTATCGTTCAAATCAAAATATATAATCTAAGAAATCTGAATTGTTTGTCATTTTCAATGATGAAAATTTCATTTTTGTCCTTATCAATGTTTGAAAGTTGAGCTTGAATCGAATGAATAAAAAAAATAAGAGCAATAAATTCATGGGTATAATGAATAAGAAACATTAATTTTTATCTTCATTAACTGTCACGACACATATTTGAAATTTAATCCAAGCCCTCTAATGAAGGGAGTATATGGAAACACATTGGAGAAAATAATGATTGTTTATCAGCTATATAAGTTGCTCTCGATTTTTTTTTTCCTCGATTGATTTCCTAGTAACCATTCTTCTTACGAAGTACTCCCCATCCCATAATAAATACAATAAATTTATTAGGGAGTTATTTTAAAATCCCCAATGAGTTTGAAAAACAACTTTAACTCCCCCTTTGAGATAAACTCACACTTTATTCCCTATCATCAATTCATTTTTCATCTTATTCATTTCATTTCTTTTTTCAATTCAAAACCCAAAAACAGCTTCATTTTCCCTGGTTTCTTCGCCACGCTGCCCACCCTCGCCTTCACCACCTTACCCACGCTTCCACCCTCGACTTCATCTTTCTCGTCTCTATCTTTCCCTCTCCTTCTCATACTTATCATCCAACTCAATTTCTCCATCCCGTCATCTCCCGTCTTTGTCTCCTTCCCTAACGCTTTCGAACCCTAGATCTAAATGGGAAGAGAGAGACGTGGCAAAGAAACCGAAATAATTTCATCTCCCACAACCCGAAGGTTACGTAGGAAGGGGTTTGGGTTCACAATTTCTTCTCAAACTCGTAAGAAGACGAAGGTTACCCGAAGACAAATTGTGATAATCTGTTCTCCATCGATTCAAACAGATGGCCAAACTCTGGCGTCATCAAGTTCGAAATCAAAGGTGAGACGACGACCCCCTGATCTCCAATGCAGATGCTCGTAGTCGTTATTCCACAAACACATGGTGGAGTTGAATACGGTTATATTTAATATTTGCCTTAAAAATTGAAGATGCCTCCTTTTTCTCATTTTTTGAATACGTCTAGATTACTAGTGAGTTCACCTAGATTGAAAGGTTTGCTTGCTAAGTTTAATTTAGATCCGGTTGGGATGGTTATTGGCATGAGTGATACCTTAGTTCAATTGAAAAAGGAACATGTATCTGTCATTGTGGGGCTACGGGAACACGGTTTAAGAGTAAATTTTAAGGGGGGTTTGCGAGAGTGGAACGTTTATGAGGTTATTCAATGACTCGGAGGAAAAAAGGGAAAGAAAATTGTTATATAAGATGTTGTTTGAACTTGGTGTCACTGAGGATGAGGAGAGAGCGAAGGATTTTGTAAGAGTTTTCGTGTTGTACGTGTGTAATTGCATCTTGTTTCCGAACTCTAGTAGATACACGCATAGATCGCTCTTTGCTATGTTGATGATATTGATCGCCTCTGGGAATTCGCTTGGAGGTCTGCTCTTTACGATTACTTGATTGAGTCCATACCGAAGTTCCAAGCAATGAAAAAGAAATTGCCGAAGAGGCGAAAAAAAGAAGGACCTGTCGTGAAGTCTTCCTATCTTGATGGATGCGTGTTTGCTCTTTTGGTAAGTGTTCCACTTCTGTCTCGTCTTCATATCTTCCAACTTTCATTTTATGCTTATGTTATGTACTAATAAAATGCTTATGTTTAACTTGTTGTTAGGTCTGGGCTTACGAACACTTAGAGGGTACAATGTGAAACCCGTCTAAGCTTGTAAGGTTACCACGGATGTTCCGATGAGAGGATAAAAAAGCTCCATCTAGTCCTGAGGCCACACTCCACATTCTTGCCATTGTAAAGGAGTCCCAAATTATGCATTTGTGACATCAAATGATGAGAAAGCATTGGTATTGAGCCATGAAATTCCAAACGATCATGAAAAGGTTTGTTCATTGTAATATATGATTGTGTCTTCGTTAAACTTAATTGTCTTAAACTTTTTGTTGGTATACTACATTCTGTTTAAGGATAATACTTTTTTACAGGCCGATAGATTGACAGCGTGTTTAGATTTATTGGAGAAGGACTTCACTAAGGTGCCAAAGTCAAAAGTCAGACGAAGACAAAGAAAAGAGAAGGGAGACAAAAAGGATGCAAAGGGGGATGACCAGACGAAGACAGACAAAAAAAACGAAGCGAAGTTTGTTTGATTCGTTTGAAATAAAGTAAGAGAGGGAAGATGATTTGGATTACCAAGGATTAAAAGATGATTATTAAAGAGATGGGTTGAGGGTATGGGATGACCATGGAGGGTTTAATCCCGACTCTATTGTTCGGAAAAGTATTCAGAAAATTAATGAAATGAGTCTCAACGAATATTGTGTTGGTGAGATTGATGTGTAGAAAATCACACATCATTTCGTTATTTTAAACGTTTGTTTTAATCCTTCTATGTCGTCTAAATTACAATTTTAGTGTCGTTTCGTCTTGGAACGTTGGTACTGCTGTGCGTTGATATTTTATGGCAGACTAGCTTGGAATTTGAAGCAAAAATGAAGAAGGATGAAGAGAATGGTAACCCATGAACTCGGAAAGCCGCACTTCACGTTTCATCATCATTGCACATGCTTCGAGAGCTTTTACGGCAATCTTTCACCATGTTTAGCTAGATTTATGTGTTTAGATGACATGTATAAGTTTTGGAAATTTTTGAACGTCATTTGGTATTTTCAGTTTTAGTTTTAGGATAACAGGTACCCCTGTCGCGGGCAGGTGACTGTCGCGGGCGCGACGCCTGCCGTCGCGGGTGTGACGTGAGATTTTCTAGAAATTCAAGTTTTTAACCCTGTCGCGGGCGCAACAGCCTGGTCGCAGCCGCGATGATATGCCAGATGCAAATTGTTGAGTTTCAGCCGTCAGATCAATTTGGTTACGACCCCTCGTCTATAAATACCATTCCTAGGGTTGATCCAAGAATAACACAACAAAGAGGAAGCTCAGGGAGGCAGAGACGGCGAAGAGGAAGAAAGACGAATGGAAGAAGGGATTTTTGGAGAAGAAAGTGACGTACCTTTGACTCGAACGCTTAAGGGATTCATTGGATCTGCTTTGGAATGCTTCAAACATTGTATAGCTTCTGTTCTTTAGTTTCCAATTGACCAGAATGTTTATTTGCCTTGTTATGATCAATTCCATATCTTATTCTTTGAATATGCGAGAGTAGTTCGATAGTAGGGATGCGTTGATGAGTTTTGAATGATTAGATCATGAAATATTGAACATATAACTCTAAACCAGAGGAGTTTTGATTATTAAATGATGTATGAAACCTACTAGAATCATTATATGACATGTGTATGCTAGATTGATCACCTAAATTACATATGTTAACGCTATAAATCGTGCTAAATGATTTAGTTAAGTAGTTAATTGATATAATATGATTCAAGCTAATTGTCATATACAATCAATGGTTGATAATGCATATAACATGATTAGTTTAAGCTAATTGCTATGATTGTTATGTATGTTAGGTTTCACGTTATGATTCAGCTCATGTGTTTTAAATCTTATTCGAGTTAATTGAATTGATTTAGATACCTTGAGTTAGTTTAATTATCTGAACTAATTGGAAGTTAAAAGCTAAGGAACGTAGTGAGTTAAACCAATACTCATTACAAACATTCCATATTAATCATTATACCTAAGACCCATAAACATCAATGATTGATCTAAATAATTCAAAATGACTCAACCATTATCCCTACATCTCTCCTAATCTAAGAAAACTATCCTGCAATCTAGTTTAGTTTATCCATTTCTGATTAATTAGTTCAGTTATTCACCTTTTTAAACACACCCCCCAACTCCTAGAATAGTTACAGCATTAAGTTAGTTTTGTTGATAGTTCCGATTTTCTATGTGGGTTCGACCCTTACTTCCACTTCTACATTTAATTCTATATTTATAGAGTGAAGGTAAGTGCTCATAAATATTAATTTGACGTGTAAACGACAGCACGCATCAAATTTTGGCGCCGTTGCCGGGGATCGTCGGT
>JAOVYX010004316.1:0-10331 GCA_035668315.1 Drosera spatulata
AAATCCGTAGCTAAAATGAGATTCTTCTGGGGAAGATTTAGCTACGGAATTCCGTAGCTGAAAAGATGACAACCTATTAGGGACGGAATCCGTCGCTAAGGATGTCAGCCTTTCAGCGACGGAATCCGTCGCTAAGGATGTCAGCCTTTCAGCGACGGAATCCGTCACTAAGGATGTCAGCCTTTCAGCGACGAAATCCGTCGCTAATTATGTGGACACCGAAATTTTCATTTTAGCGACGGAAAAGTCAATCTGTCGCTGAGTTTTCTCATTTTAGAGATGGATCCGTCGCTAAATTATGTTTTAGAGACAGATCCGTCGCTAAAAACATAATTTAGCGATGAGGTTTTTAGCGACGGACTGTTTCCGTCGCTAAAATACAATAGCGACGGATGTTTTCGTTTTAGCGACGGAATTTTTCCATAGCTAAAACGAAGAATTTTTGTAGTGCATATTTGTTAGATGATATTTCTGTCAGATAATATCCCATTGTTGTAGAATACGAAATCTGAAGATTTGATGTGACATTGTTGAGATGCTTATATAAAAGGTCCGTGATGACTATTGAATGATCAATCTGGACTTGAAGCATCATGCATGTGAAGGACGTATTGAAATTTTATGTGAGCGTCTAAATAATTACAAGTATCGATTTTTTTATGGTAAAAGTCGACCCAACAATTTATGAGGCATAATAATCAAAACTGATAACCTACTCTTGAAATGTTCATGTGGATATGTGTCTCCTCCATATAAAACTTGTACATGGATATAAACACGAGATTTCGCACATGCAAATTTATGATTGTGTCTATGTTCATATCACCTCAAATTATATTTAGATGGAGTTTGATACTCCTTACACTAATATGTGCATATAGAGCCTTGAATGACTGATTGATCTCTAACGCAATATGCTAATCAAAGAAGGCATATTTCTCAACATTAGGGGGAGAACTTGATGGCTGGATTGAAGTGAATATTGAGAAATCTTCTAAAAGGAGAGTTAGAGTATATGAGTCCATGTACAAAGATGTCTGAACTTGAAGTTCAGAAGATGAATGGTTTGCAAATTTTAAACAAGTAACTGCCATGTGTATTTGATGTGATTGAATCCATGTTCTCGATGAAATAGCACTATCAAAGGTGGATATCCATTTGACATTAGATATTGATTGTGGATGATTAAATGAGTTGTGAATCTGCAAAATTTAAAGTGCTTGATAAATATAGTCACCCAATGTGCTTATATAATGGTAAACAGGATGAATGCAGCTGCTCCTTATATTTAATCTTGTGATACGAAACTACCAGATCATTTGTTATGGGAAATTATGGGGATTTGGTACATGTGTTTAAATTATATGAGAATATGATATTTTATGAAATTGTTATCGATGACTCATATGTTTTCTCTATAGAACGCTCTATCTCAAGTTATAATTTGGCCAAATTTTTTATATTGCGTGCTAGAGGTACTGGAAGTGAGATAAAATAGAGAAAACGATAAAGACAAATAATCAATTTGCATGTAAAGGTTTGTGTTTTCAAGCCTATTGTCCAAACACCAAGATACTATATCCTATTCAGATATAGATAGGTGTTTGTAGAAAAACACAATACAATGAGGTGGTTATATACAAAGCGAGGCTAATTGTCTATGTATTTATGTAGAGACCCGGAATTTAATATCCTGATTATATAATGTTTCGTTATTATATCAGACTGGCAGTAAGAATGAAAGTTTTCTAAATGGACGTTATGATTATGTGTCAGTTATTTGAGATACTCATACAATGAATAATGATCCAAATTATTTGGATATACAAGAGAACATTATGAAATCTCATTATTCTTAAATGAGAAAGTGAAAATACAAAATTTGGATTAAGATTGTCTTGACCTGAAGTTCGAGCATCTTTTGTTTATGATGTCCCAATTGAAGTACAAATTTGAGTTGCATTGCACAAGTATAATGGACATTAATGATTGACAGTACATTTCATCAGAATATCATTTAACACATTACATCGTGAGAAATGTGAAATGAAAGTCCATCTAATTTGCTCCGGTGACAAACATGAACTATTGTTTATGAGAATCTTACTTTACTTCTATACAAATGTTGGCCGGTTAAGCTTACGCTATATACATACATACATACATACATATACATATAAAGAACATCTAAACTATGGTTATTTATATTTTATATTTTTCTTTTTTATACATTTGAAACAAATTGAATTTTAGGGTTTTTTCTATATATTTTATATAGATTTGAGATTGATGAAAGATTATCCTTATTAGGGGGAGCAACTCTGTTAAAATTTGATGAGTTGTACTCTTTTTTCTTTGTCGAGGTTCTTGTCCCTTGAGGGTTTTTTCGGACGAAAAATTTAAACGAGACAGCTGGTGCAATGCTTGATAGCATATTTTATGAATTCTTTTTCCTCAAATCTGTTTTTCCATTAGTTTTTTTTTTTTGAGATTTTTAACGAGACATGAGCATATTGTAACAATATTTAATGCGATGACTTAAGGTGTAAGTGATATATGGAACTTATGAGATCCACATAAAATTAGTACAAGTTGCACATGAAGATAATTAAAATTCTAACATGATCAAGAAGGTAATCGTGCAAGATTGAAGGATGTAATCTCCTTGAGTTCCAAGGAAACTCTAGATTGCTATACAAGGATGAAATGCTCGTGGTACTCATTTTAGAGTGAGACTTATACGCAACACTCTTTTTTCCTCAGTCAAATTTTGTGTCATTGGGTTTTCTTGACAAGGTTTTTAATGAGGTAGACCATTTGCGTTTTTTGAAAGAAGAACATCCAAGGAGGAGTGTTATGAAACTATTGGTATGGGTGGATGTTCATCTTCTATATTTATAACCTATATCATTATGTATATGATATTAACTTCTCTACCATAAACTCTCTGCGCATTAACTCATAAGTTTATGATGTATGACTTTTGAGATCCCCTCATTATACATGTAACCCCTAACCATTCACCTTCTTGTATTCAATTCATATATATAACTCCTAATTCTTAGAGCCTCTAAATAGGGATCCTTGTAAGCTTATGAGATGAAACAATGTACCAAAAGTGTACCATGTATCTATGTGAAAGGGAGTACAATAGAGGTGTTCCATGCTTATTTGTTTTCTGATCTTATTTTTATATTGATCTTTATTTTTTTATACTCTTGATAGATCATCAATTTCACAACAATAACAAGCAACTAAAAATTGCTAACCCTAATGCGTGGTGTTTTTGGTATATTCTCCAATTTTTTTAAAAGAAGTTTCTTTTTAAATTTTGTTTAATGATTATTTCTCATTTATTGTGTTTTGTTCTCTAATCATTTCATTTTTATGTGCATCTCGACATAGTCGAGAAAGACCCATAAGAAGAGTAAAGGTTTTTCAAGATCTGTTTTCTCAATCCATAAAACTATATTCAAAACTAGTTTAAAAAGAATTAATATCTTAATCAATCCACACAACAAGTGTTATTTGATGAAGTTAATACTCTTTCCGTCCCATAAAAATTACTCTCCCCATCTCATAAAGAATATAACATTTTGACTTGGAACCAGAATTTATATGTGTGTGAAATTTTATAGAAATAACTTATTTGTTTAATTGGTTGTATGAAAGGAAGGAGAGAGAAAAAAAGAAGAAGGAGAAGTGATATTGGATGAGTTGATGTAATCTAAATTAGTAGTAAAAAATAAGACTGTTTTTATAATTTTAAAAGAAAAAAGATTTCAAATAAGAAAGTGTTGTAATTTTTATGAGACTTAAAATAAGAAAAATATTATATTTATTATCGGTTGAAGGGAGTATAATCAATTGACTTGGCATGACAATTATTATGTGTGTGTTGATTTTTGTGTGTAATTACTCATTTATCCATGAAGGCGTATGAGAGGAAGTGGGCAAAAAAAGAATTAAAGGAGAACTAGTAGTGGAATGAGTTCATATATTATAAAATTTAACAAATAGAGGTGTTTAGATAGTTTTGATGATAAAAAATTTTCAAGTAAAGAAGTGTTACAACTTTTGTGGCATGTTAACGTTGTTGTAAACGGAGGAAATAGTCCCTTTCTCCCATGAAAATTATAACACTTATTTTATCTGGATGTCGCATAAAAATTACAATGTTTTTTAATTTGGTAAGGAGTGATATCAAATCAACTATAATATATCTATTAACTCCTCTCACAATTGCTATAATAAATCATACTTTTAATATTATTCAATATAAATTCAACACACACAAAAAATATCAAAAAATACAAATAAAATCTTAATTCCCAAAACATATAATTGGAGCCCAAAACGCACGTGCACGACAACATCTCACAAACCCTCGACGCTCTACATTCCGCATCAATATCACCCCACAAAAAATTCATTCTCAACGAAATTGATCACTTTTAGCTATCAATTTCGTCCTCCTAATCTCTCTGAATTACACTGAGAAATTAATATCGGCGAATTGGAGTTTCATTGGAGGCGCTCTGTAAATTTGCTGGAAGAAGAATTGTATATCTCAAACAATAGGTAAACCTTACTGATTCATGATTTGATGATTACCAAAAGAGTCCAAAAAAACTAAAATTAAAATTTGTTGACTGCATTGCATGTAATAAAAAATTTGTGAAAAAATGATTCCAAAGCGTATGATTATAAGAATAAATTTACAAACCCTAAAAACATGAAAAGAAGTAAATTCTTGAGTAGTTGTGATATTAATAAGATATATTATTATTTGTTAGGGTTCGTAGAAATATAAATTCACATCATTTTAATTAAGGCGCTCGGTGTAATTTCAAAAGACGTTTTGTTACATACTAATACAAAGGCGCTCTATTTTAAAATAAAACAGGCGCTCTGTAATTTCAAAAGGTGCTCTGTTACCTACTAATAGAAAGACGCTCTGTTTAAAAATAAACAGGCGCTCTATAATTTTAAAAGATGCTCTGTTATGTACTAATACAAAGGTGCTGTTTAAAAATAAACATGTGCTCTGTTATATTATTTTTTAATCTTACAGATGCACAGTGTTTATAAACTTGACATTATTATCAAATGTGGAACAGGAACAGTGTCAGGACAATACATGAGTAATTTAGGTGCATTGCTAAAAAATTCTGACATGTCCAAAAGAGGGAATGACAGTTAAGGATGAACACAGATTGTATTTGATAAAGATCCCCTTTTGGAATCTAATAAAGGCGATTCTCGAAGAAAGGGTGACAATTACGAATTCAAGGAAAAACAACATTTGCATACATCAAATTGTGGCAGGTTACAACAGAACGGACATATCCTTCACCTTAGGCAACCATATATTCACTATTGAGGAAATGGACATGAAACTGATTTTCGGAAGAGTTGATGGGAATATTGACATAGATCAGAGCAGGTTGATGAAAATAATCAATGACTCTGAATTCCTGGACTGACGTTTTAAGGAACGAAAAATGGAAAGTAGAGCACAGAGGGAATTGACAACAAAGAAAATCAAAGATGCATTGATTAAAGTTTCACAGAAAACAGAAGTTTCAGATTACGAGGATACGGCACGACTCTTGGTGCTCTACATATTGAACACCTTGTTCGTGAGCACGTCAAAAACTTCGTTGAGCTGGTGCTACTGTAATTTTATGGCTGACATGGATAAAATGAGTGATTACAAATGGACGTCATATTTTTTCCATAAGTTAATTGGATCATTAGATGATAATTACTCCATTCCAGAAAAAATGACAGGATGTGCAATGCTAATCCTTGTAAGTATTTCAGACGATCTAAACTTATTTTTTGAAGTCATTCTCTCTGTATTTTTTGAAAGGCGCTCTATGTTTTAAATATCCACTCTGTTTTGTAGATTAACATATAATCAATTAAATAATGATGGTTAATTGTTTTAATTGTCAATAGTGGTATCTGGAAAGGACTCAAGTCGTAGAACCATCATCAAATATTTATAAAGATTGCAGCATACCAAGATGTGCCAAGTGAATCTTAGAGATCTGCCGAAAAACATTAATGTCTCCTTCAAAAAAATTAAAACGAAGGAGGTAAAAAAAATATTTAAATGGTTTTATTTAACATAAATTTCTGTAACAATATAATGAAATAATATGCTCATAAATTTTTTTAGATAATTTTTGATCGATTTTCCAACTGAAATGGAAAAAACTTTGTACGGCATGCTGCCACCTGAAAACAATACGACTGAAGCAGATGACGATGATTCTTGCGATGGAACACCAACACAATGGCCCGATATGGCCAATTCTGAGTTCAGGGCAAGAAGCTGTTATTCACATTCAAGTGAGGCAACAGAGAGCGACGAACAAATACAGGAAAAAGATGAAGAAGTTTCCTCTGATGATGTGTTGATATAACATATCAAGCAGAAAAAAATAGAACTGCTACACAAAGAATTGACAGAGGAAAAAGTAGAAAACCTTACTCTGACAGAGAGATGGGTGGAAGAAAAGAAAGAAGTTTCGTTGTTGAGAAAAATGATAATAACTAAACTTACTGACGTTATTGTTGGCTTGGAAAAAATTTAAAAGTCTGTTTCTAAAACAAATATTATTTCAATTTGTAAAAAATCTTGAAGAAACAAACAAAAATTTAGAATTGAAGAGAAGCAAACTCTTCAAGGTTGCAGAGGACGATTTTTTGGAAGGAGCAAAGATATGATTTTTTGGGTTTTATTACTAGACGCTCTGGATATTTATTCAGGTGCTCTGTGCATAATAAATCAGACAAAAGAGTATGGTAATTCCAAAAATTAAAAGGTGTTGAATTATTCAGGTGATACTATTGGAAGAAAAATGCAAGGAGAAATGGGATAAAATAAAAGTGGCTGAAGAAAAGGTAACATAGTAAAATGATACTTCTGTACTTACGCTATACTTTTTAAAACTGTCGCTCTATTTTTAATAAATGTCTATTGAATTCAGAAATAAAATACTAATCATTTTTTTAAATGTCAGATCAGAGCTTTGGAAGGAAACATTGAGAAAACAAAACTAGAATTATCAAAAGCATTGGAAAAGGTAAAGAGAACACTCTGTTTCTTAAGGTGCTTGGTGTTTCTGAATAGACGTTTTGTTTTATTGTAATGATTTATATGGTTTTTAAAAAGTTTCTAAAAAAGGATTTTTTGATTCCATTAGGTCAGTACTTTGGAGGGTGCTTTAACCTCAATAAGATTTGAACTTGAAACATTACGTCTTACAAAGATGAGTCAAGTGGAGCTGCAAGGAAACGATCCAACCAGTGCAGCAAAAGAGATTTTAGAACTGAAAAACAAAATTGAAGAACTGATTCAAGGGAATGAAAAGTTGAAGTTGTTGATGTCGAAAGAAGCCAAAGTCAAGGAACTGCTGCAGGAAGAACTAATGAAATCTGAAGAATTGATAATGGAAGCCTCAACGAAACATGAGAGGTTAAATAAAATCATCTTTGTAAAAGAGGATGAAAAAATAAAGCTATTTGGAAGAACTTGAAAAAGAAAGGAAGATTACGGCAGAATACAAACAGTTTTTCGAAAGCACGCAGAGAACAATGCAGACAAAAGAACAAGAACAGCATGATCATTATCAAATCAGTGATGATGATGAACTGTTATAATATGAATCTAAATAAGAAGGGCAAGCCAAGGAACCAATGAAGGAAGAGAAGAAAAAAAATTCCGGACGTACACCGACGTCAATGATCAAACGCATCAAAGACAAGGGTCCTACATCAAAGAAAAGGATGATTCGAAGCAGAGCAAGACTGCATGGGATGTTGAGAGCTACCTGATGGACAAAGTATGGAATAAATGGACAATGATGAAGGACCAACCCTCCACGTCTACGTAAGCATTTGAATTAATGATAATCTTGATGTAAATTTTATTTATTTCCATTCTTTTTGCATATTAAATAATTCTACTTTATACTTACATCATGAAATCATATATTTTAAAACAGAGTGCCTGTTTTAAACAAAACATAGCACCAGTATTGCAAGCTGTCACACTGTTATCATAACAGAGCGTCTGTTATAATATTTTGTTTTTTTGTTAAAAAATATGAAATAGATAATAATGATATTATTATTTTAGATATTAAACTAAGTAAGTAATTATCATTTCAGTGACATGATTTGTGTAACAAATGACGGGATCAAAGGTGATGCATAGTTGATTATGATGACATCTGTCATATTGAAAAAGACGGACCATTGTCCAATACTGCAATCAACGCTTATGTAACATTGATGTTACAAAAAGCAAAATGCAAAGAACAAATTGTGGTCTACATCATAGAATACTGGGTAAGTTATTTAATGCTATGAATTTTAGATTATATTTTTATTCCAATACGACATAACTCACTTCTTCTATTATATTTAAAACAGTATTTTATTACACAAAATAAAGAGGAAGTCGGAAAATGGATAAAGGAGAAGATGATTGGACAAAGGATACAACGTTGGCACATGTTCCCAATAAACTCAACTGGAGGGTCTCCAAAGGGTTCAACATCTTTTCATTGGACTTTGTTAATGTTCGACAGTGAGAATAATAGTTGGGTTCATCACAATTCGAAAACAACAAGGCAGCGTATGGGAGAGATGCTCAAATACTGGTAAGAACAGATGCGTCCAACTATTTATTTTTTTAATTTTAAAAAAAGAAAAATATTTACAAATTTTTCAATATGATATAGGTGGATTATGTGCACAATTACCTGCAACAGAGTGAAATCGGAACTCAAGTAAACGAGAAACCTAAAGTGATTATCAATAAGAATACACCTTTACAGCAAAATGTGGACTGTGGTGTCCATGTTTTCCATTGGATCGAATTGATCGCAAGCGGTGAAGACATACCGAAGTCCACAACACTAGAAGAAATCCGAAAGTTCAGAGCAAAGATGTTATCGACTTTGATAGAGGGATATCAGTTAAAAACAGTGTGATGGTTTTCGCATCTTAAAATATATTGTGCTAAAAAATGCTACTTTCTGTTTTGGGAATGATTAAACTTCGAGGGATTGGTTTATATCTTGCTTACTTCAATGAAATATATGAGATCAATTGCCCTTATGTTTCTTATTTTGTGTTTCCTTTTTAATGTTTGTTTTCTTTGAAAGGGCTCTGTTCAAATACAGAAGGCGCTCTGTATTTTGAACTACTGCTCTGCCGTTCTGTGAAAGTTTCAATAGGCGCTCTGTTGTGTTAAAAGTTTGATAGAAACATGAAAAGACACAAGCTCTGTTTTAAATACATAGCGTCCCTAACAAAGACATCAAAAGACAAGATTCAAATGATTAATAAAAAAAATACAATTAATGGTTTAAAACTTACTGAAAATGAAATGTAAACATATGTCTGGATCATGATATAGCCTCACGACAAGTTTTTCGATTGTGATGGCCAAATTTATTGCACCTTGTACACTTCAAAGCCCTTCTGACCTCTCCACCGGACGAAATATGACGTGTTTTGGGCCTTCCAGGTAATCGTCCCACTGATCGTGGAACTATTTCAATAGCTACCTCCGTTGCAATTTGATGGACTAAAGACGACGGAATAGGATATATGAGTAACTCATAGCTTCTCCGGTAATTATCCTTGAAAAAATAAGGATCAATCATGCTATTTAACGGCAAAGAATACTTTCCAATAACATATGCTGCATGAAGACATGGAAAACCATTGGCCTGCCACATTCAACACGAGCAATCCTTTCTTTGATATATACCGAAGGTGTTGGGTCCGAAATTACCTCAAAAATCATCTTCGAAGATTTATTCACTGAGAAAGTACGAGAGTTCTTGAATAATTCATTCAAAGTGCCAGTCATCCTAGGACATAACAAGCCATTCCATTCATTCGCTTCTTTCCGACGATTGTTGAACCACTCCATTAATTTGATGTGAATATGATCCACCATCTAAGTGATAGAAAGCTCCATCGCGTCCAAAAGCCAAGCATTAAAAGACTCCGCAGCATTAGTCGTCATCTCCCCATATCGACAACCAACCACTACTAAAAAAGGGTTCATTTGCGACGGAAAATTTCCGTCGCAAAATGCAAAAATTCCGTCGCTAAAATTGTTTAGCGACAGAATAGCGACGGAATTTATCCGTCGCTAATAACGTGGTCGCTAAACCGAATTGTAGTGACGGATCCGTCGCTAAAATGTAATATAGCGACGGATTGACTTTTGCTGTCGTTAATATCCCTTTTTCAAAAGCAATATATTTAGCGACGGATTCCGTCGCTATAAACGAATG